>LBNU01017281.1:0-14170 GCA_014162995.1 Artemisia annua
TAATTTGCAAAAGTAGTAAACCTTGGTTAGTTGACTAGCAACTAATTCCGCCCTTCTTCCAAAACCGAGATTTTACTTGCTTTCCATAAAATATAAAAATACAAAAAGAATCTTCCTTCCACCCTTAGACCTATTAGAGTAGTTTTTCTATCCTAACGAACACTATTCCCTGTGAGAGAACGATCAATCCCCTGTACTTACCACTATCCTATACTACATCGGTCAGGTACACTGCCTGGTGGGGTTGTAAGCCGCTTGAGATCCCTTGAGAGGTAAAACCTGTTGTAAGGTCACAAAACCACGCATCATCTACCACCACAACCGGCCTATGGCGTCCCCTAGCTACTCCATAGCTGAGCTTGGTCACCTCATAGACCTGCCATACCATCCCATAGCCTTCCTTAATCCACCTCACCCCTCCTCGACACCTAGCAACCCTTTTCTGCGGGCTATAAATAGCGAACCCTTTTCTGCGGGCTATAAATAGCGAACCCCTCTCAAGAACGGTAGCTCTCTCTCCCATAACTTCCTATCTGCATCTCTCGCAGTAAGGAAACCTCTCTGAAGGCTATCCATCTGCCCTCTAAACTCTGATAATCCTGCCATCAACTCTCTAATCCTACCCAACACAAAAGCCATATCATCTCGCAAATCATCAATAGTCTTAGCAGACTCATCTCCTAACTGCTCAACCAACTCCCTAATCCTAGTCCCATGTGCCAATAATCTCTCCCAAATACGGCCAATCTCTCCATGCTCTGCCGCCTCAGACGACACAACTGACGGCACATCCGACCCAGGTGAGAGNAGCCATATCATCTCGCAAATCATCAATAGTCTTAGCAGACTCATCTCCTAACTGCTCAACCAACTCCCTAATCCTAGTCCCATGTGCCAATAATCTCTCCCAAATACGGCCAATCTCTCCATGCTCTGCCACCTCAGACGACACAACTGACGGCACATCCGACCCAGGTGAGCGGGGAGGTACATCCATCTCAGCCGGCGGTACAGGAACAAAGGGTAAGGGTGAAAGTGGTGGTGAATCTGGCTCATCGGAGTGGACAGAATGGGCTGGGCTCTGTGCCACTACAAAAGCATCATCAGGAACATCATCATCCTCCTCCTCCTCGGGAGGGTCCATATCCTCGTCCTCGGATGGATCACTCTCCTCCTCCTCAGAGTACGACTCACTACGTCTACGCCTCTGAGAGGGTGAACCAACGGGTGATGAAGTAGGTGATCGAGCACGTCGACACAAAAGGGAAGTAGGTGATGATGACAAAAGAGAGTGAGTAGGAATCTGAATAGGTGGTGGTGGAGGTCGTACCGACATGCGAGCTGTAGTGCGATAAGGACGTCGCAAAGTAGAAGCTCGTGCCAGCACCTGATGTAAAGTAAGCTGTCGCGAAGAGCTGGAGTGATCAACAGATGAAGCAGGTAAAACCTGTGGGCCTGAAGTAGTCGATGATGAAGCAATAGCAGAATGCTGGACAATCATGTAAGGATCATCCTGATCTGAAGGAATCTGAGTCTGTGCTAGTCTCGGAGGACTAACAAGGATACTCTCAACAACGTCAATACTGGGTGAAGGCATGTCTGTGACAACGGCGTAGGGATAGGTGTAAGAGTTTCAAAATGAATCAAACGCACATCTAGCGTAAATTCAAAAAAATATACTACTAAAATCAATCTCGCTCAAAATACTATAGTCAAAAACCGCATTACTCTAATCAAGTATAAAATCAAACCCGCTTACTTATCAAATCATCAAGTTATCCAAAATCCAATACTCGCATAATATTTCAAAGCATATATCATACTCAATTCAAAACTCAATCATATCGCAATACTTATTCATACTCATATTATTCAAAACTTATCTCAATAGAAGGACTTCGGCTTGGCAGCTTGGCAGGCGTTGGTCGAGGATCGATTTTTAAGAAAATGGTTATAGTTTAGGTTTATCATGTACCTAGTTCTCTATAACCTTGGCTCTGATACCAATCTGTAACACCCCCAAAAATCGTACAGCGGAAGACTTACAAGCTTTTGTGGTGTTACGGGGATTGGTACTATCACATGTATAGATAACAAGATCTTAGATAAGCAATAAACGTCAACCAAATCAACAAAGTTAAAGTTTACATTTATTCCAATATCTTAGGGTTTATAGGCCCAAGTAGATAGCATAAAAGATAGGTCCAAATTTATTATCAGAGTGCACATCGATTTCCTCAAACCAAACCAAGTCCAAAGCAAGCTTCACCCAAGTCCAAGCAAAAAGTATTCATCAATTACCTGAGAAAACATGCTTAAAAGTCAGCTTTCGCTGGTGAGTTCATAGAGTTTAATCATTCAAAATACTTACGGGACCTGAACGATTTAGCGCTATGTGTATGACTAGGGCAGGCATAGACAATCATACTATACTTATCACAATTCCATATCCATCACAATCATACTCATACTAGTTTACCACCTTTCACAAAGGCGGAGGGTCAGGGGCGAGCAGGCCACATCTCGACGGTACACTAGCCGGGATCACTTAACAGTAAGGAACCACCCGTTACTGCCCCGAGCTAGGCCGTAGTAGTGTCTACTCCAAACCAGGGTATCGCCCTAGTTTAAGTCCACATCTACTCGTCTATCCTAATCTAGCCAACACAATAGCAAAACAATTTATAGCAGGTCCAAGAAATGGGTAGCATGTTTTCTCCCCCAAGTTTAGAAATCATTCGAAAATAAATGCGAGTAAAAGTGGGGCTTTAAACTCACCTCGAAATAGCAAGCAATCAATATACGAGTAAACAAAGAAAATTCGGCTAAGACTTCGCAGCAACTATTGACTCGGCACGACCTATTCATGTATATATACTTTCGCTCAATACCACTTCTTAAAATAAATATACTCCCAATAATCCCAATGGGTTTTCTTTTACTTTCCAAATGATCCTTTCTTTCCTTGAAAACACTTATTATCGCTTGATATCGTTCAGGTATCCTTTGGTATCGTAGTGGGGATTCTAGAGACAAAGTCTCGACTCATTGGCTATAAGCCAAATATAATCTCAATAACAACCACAATACGCAACCACATAATCACATAACGGCTTAAGTCGTAAACACACAATAAGTCCACATAGCATGTAGCCACATACAACGCACATAACTAGGAATATGTAGCACATAGTGGTCAAGACGAGTAAGCAAAGAAAATTCGGCTAAGACTTCGCAGCAACTATTGACTCGGCACGGCCTATTCAAGTATATATAGTTTCGCTCAATACCACTTCTCAAAATAAATATACTCCCAATAATCCCAATGGGTTTTCTTTTACTTTCCAAATGATCCTTTCTTTCCTTGAAAACGCTTATTATCACTTGATATCGTTTAGGTATCCTTTGGTATCGTAGTGGGGATTCTAGAGACAAAGTCTCGACTCATTGGCTATAAGCCAAATATAATCTCAATAACAATCACAATACGCAACCACATAATCACCTAATGGCTTAAGTCGTAATCAAACAATAAGTCCACATAGCATGTAGCCACATACAACGCACATAACTAGGAATATGTAGCACATAGTGGTCAAGGTCAAATGATATGTCTTCATAAATAAATAAGTCGTCTCATGAAGGGTCGATGGCTTATCAAATTCGTCAACTTGATAAGTCCAACCATTCACGTATTACTTATGTATTCACCAAGTTATATCATGTATGTACAAGTCGTAGGATGGATTTCTCGTCAATATGGTTATATAATATTACTATTGGGCCCTTATTGGACTCGTCAGCCCAATAAGTCCAACGATAATACTACACGACCTATTAACGTTAACTCAATCCGAAACTTTACCATAATGGGTCAAAATCAATTATTACTCAATAACGTTACTTTGAATCTAGTTGTTTAATGTACTCGAATATTTAATAGTTCACGCCGAACGAATTATTTGCTTTCGGGATCCATTATGGTCCTTACGTTCAAATATTTCCTTCATTGTTTACGGTTTTCATTCGTTAGTCATATTTTAATAAGGCGTCGATAAGTATTAACTTTAACGATTAATAGTTATCGTTGCGTTATTATTATTCATTTATTACAACACTTAGTTATTATGTAAGTTAATATACGTACATACATATATATGTGCTAGCAAATATATATATATACGTACACATACAAACTTACCTAATATTTAAGTTTATTGGAATAAACGATTTCTAACGAATTATTACATATTCAAGTCCACGTGTCCGAGTTATGACCTCCCGTCCACATAACTAGTCAAAGTCCACTATCCAAATGTAACGGCATCGTCGAAGTCAACCAAGACTAGAGAGTCAAGGCGACATCAACATGCACCAACAATAATCAACACAAGTATATATAATCCCGATGTCCAAAAATACTCCAAAACTCCAAGCACTCGAGGTCGTCTACGACACTCGTTCTAACCTATCTCCATCACACTAAATGTATTCAACCTTATAACTCCGGAAATTCAACCAAACATAATGTCGTTCACGAGCCACAATGAAACAAACGTTAGTCACGAAACGTAAATATATACACATAGTCACATATTTCATCCAAACAATCCACATAATATTTATTTTCACATAAAACCATATTTTTCGTTACCGAATATATTTATTTCACCAATTCATTTTACCGTTTCACATAATCCAAGTAATACACACAACGTTAACCATAAGCTCATTAACCATAATATGCCTCGTTTACCAATGTTTTCCGACAACTCTAGCATTTTACCATTTTCAAGTAAATATTCCGACATAACACAACATATTACCACTTTCGTCACAATCTCACATAACGCGCAAATCGAGCAACCAAATCATACAAGTACCAAGTAAATAACCACAAAATGACCACAAGGACTAACCCGTGCCCACTAGGCCACGGCCACCTTGGGTGTCGAGCCAAAACCATCGGCCTAGGGCCTATGGTGCTCGACCAAACATCCAAACACACCCTAAACTTACCAAACTTGTTCCAAACACTACCAAATCATGCTAGGAACATAACACATCAACCAATATCATCAAAATGGGTCAAAACCACCAAAACTTTAGTGGGTCATGGGTCAAACCCACGGGTTGACCACAAATCCGAATCCAAACCACTACCAAATGATACCAAATTTGTTTCTCTTATGTTTTTATTAACCAAAATGTTTTAAAACATCAAAACCCACTTAGTTTAACCCAAAAATAATAAATTTTTGTGGGTTTGACTTATAACAAAGTCAAACCTTCAAGAAATACTTACTACTTTACCTTTTCTTCTAACCAACAAGATTTGAACAACACAAGTGATGAAAATGATGATTTGAGTCACGAATTTATGTGCGTTTTTAGGTATTGGGTCGTTTTGATGTATAAAAATTATATAGGGATGATGGGAAAATGATGGGGATTAAGTTTTTGAGCTTGGATGATCAAAAAAAATGAAGTGTGTGTGTGTGTGTGTATGTGATGGCCGGCGCAAGGAAGAAGAAAGATGGGCTAGGGTTTTTATTTTTTTTATAAAAATGGATTAGGAAGGGATATGTAGTGATAACTTTGGGTAAATGGCAAAAATGGTCCCCTTAGTTGTTAGTTTTAGAGTTTAGTTGAAATAGGAACCCCAAAAATTTTATTTTTCTTAAACTTCCCCAAATATAAAATTTTGAGTTTATAAGTTTAGCCGGTAGTCACCGAATTTGTTTTTAAATACACACCACGTGTTTTACAATTAATTCCCCAAGGTATTTTCAAATAGTTCGTGAAATAATAGACCCCTTTTAAAACATATTCCCACGACTCGGTTAAACTAAGTGAATTCTTATGTCCAAATATTCTCAATCGTTACTTGTCCAAAAACACGTATCATTAGGATTTCTAGTGCCAAAGTCAAATAGTGCCTAACGCGAAGTACATAAATAGCCTAATTATTACTCAAAACGATAAACGTTTCATATAGTTTCAACCTTTCAATCCAAATTTCTCAAAATTACTTAAAATCATTATACTTCAAATCTCGGGTTTATAAAAATAGTAATGCGGAAGTTTTTAAAAGACACCCAAATTTACCAGTTGTCACAACATTTCTGTAGTCTAAGACCCTTAGAAGCCTAAGAGATCGGGTAGCAAAGCCTTGGCCAAGTCAAGTTGTAGTTTTGAGCCGAGAGAAACCCTAGAAACCTTTAAGCCCTCGTTACCCTTTCCCCGACCTAGGTAAGCCTTAACTCTTGATCTAGTAACCTTAGAATAGACCTAGGACACTTAGGATAAGCCTTAGAAACCATAATATAGCCTTAAACCTCCTTGTTTGCATGCTTTCATTTCGTAACCCTAGATATAGTCGATTGCATGTTTACATGTGATATAGCCTATTCTCGTGATATAATCTGAATTATATGACCTATTTGAACTTATATGACCTAAACATAGGCTAGGAAACTTCGTTGCTATGTTAAAATATAGTTTACATGCATTTAGGACTAGTTTTGCAAAACTTTACATGCATAAGGGTATATATCGTAAATTCTTGAAACTATAAAGTCTAGGGACTGTTTTTGACATTTCCTAGAAGTTATAAGTACAAGGACTTATTTTACAAAGTTTTGAAACCTTAGGATAAAAATTAAAATAAGTTATAAACTAAAAAGGACTAGTTTTGCAAATATTATAAAGTTAAGGGTATAAAAGGTAAATAATGAAAGTTAGTATAGTCTAAGGACCATTTTTGCCATTTCTCTAAAATATATATGTATAGGGACTAAATATGCAAAAGTTAGAAAGTTATATGCTTAATTGTTATAAGTTTATAAGTATAGGGTAGAAAATGTATATATATAAAACTTAGAGGGTAGAAACGGACTATTTTCATATAAATATAAAACCTATTTTAAGTTAGAAACATAACACAATACTAGGGAGCTTCATGCGAGGAGTACTATGTGGATATTTCGTTTTGACGAGTTTGCTGGGTTTACGATTTAAAGTGCCCTGGCTCCTCAAACGATTATTGAATATACTTCTGAGTCATGATGGCCTGAACGGTGTTACATTATAACTAAACCCTAATAACAACATAATTCAATAGTAGGGAGCTTCGTGTGAGGAGTATTAACTTCTGAATTATGATGGCCTGAACGGTATTATGTTGATAACATAATACAATAGTAGGGAGCTTCATGTGAGGAGTCATATACTTCTGAATTACGATGGCCCGAACGGTGTTATGTTATATATAAAAACCCTAAGAGTGATTAGTTAAGAAAACCTATACTAAGACTTGACATACACACGCCTACACCAACCCAGGATACGCGATTGAGTTGTCTAAACCCCTACTTTAATTATCTTAAGACCCAGGTGAGTTTTCATAGCCTAACACCTTTTAAACGCTTTGTAAATGCTTTACAAACCCTGTGAGGGGGATACATGCTTTAAACCGAATACAAGTCTTTTTCTTTGGTTATTGCACGAGTAAACTATCTGCCACCACTACATAACTAAAATTCATGAATTTAATCGTTTGGGATATTTTACTCACGCGAACGCGAGTATAGTTGATAGATCTATTGGAGTTTGACAACTCCCGTTGGTATTAACACCTTTCTGGGTGGTACCAATAAGTACTATACTTGAACCCACTGAAGGATTAACTTTGGCAAGTTATCCTTCCCGTCCCCTCATGGTTGGTCTGCAGACCCCATGACCCGGACTGTTAACGTGTGGTTCATGAGCTTAGTGCAATATAACTTCTATCACTAAACTTTTCCACACATAGGGTTTAAGCTGAACCATGTGGAACTTATATTCATACCCTAACTACTTAAACCTATGACTCTGACTCAACATACGTGTTGACTTTTAAGCATGTTATCCTAGGTAATTAGGCACTATAGGAACCCTGGCACGGAGAAGTACTGGACATGAGGACGTCCAGAATAGTTATCATTCATCACTTTTGTGTCTAAACCCGTATCTTAGAGACCTCTCTTTTGGTAAAAGTATATCTTTTACTGTAAAAACTCTGATGAATAAATGAATGATAACATCTTTTTCAAAAACGTCTCTTTTCGAGTCGTTTTCTATATCCTGTCTTTGTTTCCATGAAGTAATACCTCAAACACTTAATCCGCTGCGATCAGTAAAAAATAATATATTATATACATATAATAATATTTTAATAATTAATAAGAATATTTAACTGTTAATTGAAAAAGAGAGAAATTTTTTTGTCCATTGGATGCTATCTTGGACCCACAAAATGCTAATCTTGGGTAGTGTCAAGGGTTTTGCACATGCCCGCATATTTGACATTGATGCTAATATTTTAAACCAAACTTTTGCACCAAACAAATGATTTGACCCTACTTTCAACCCAAACCCAATAAATCCCCCATACAAACGACACCTAAGGTATGAGGAAACCTTGCTTGGTGGGTTTTCTCAAACACAAAACAAACTTAAGGGGTCGTTTGGTATGAGGGTATGGAATGAGTTTCAAGTTGAAAAGACATTTATAATTTGTTTGGTTTGTGCTTTTGAAACGAGGGAATGATTTTTGAATCAAAAATGATAGTTGATCATTTAGATAGGTATCAAGTAGGTATCTATAATTTTGTGGCATTTTAATTTCTTTCTCTCTATAATGTGGACCCTTATAGTTTTTTATTACTATTTTATCATTCAAAATAATATATTTTATTTAAAAATATATAATAAAATATATTTATAATACAAAAAGACTTCTCCTGAACCTAAGAAAGTGGATGGCAATAAGAAGAATGCTTCTGATGTGGCTAGTTCGAGTGGAACGAAGATTTCTACATCTAACCAATTTGATGCTCTTAATATGGAAGATACGGATGCTTTTGGTATTCCTACTAATGACACCAACAAGGATGTGGATTCTGGTCGTACAATGGAATTTAATGAAGATGAGTCTACTAAGACAAGTAATGCATCACAAGAACCCCTTGTGAGTGATTTGAAAGAGAAGAAGACGGTTGTGGCTCCTAAAACTAGTGATTCATGTACTCCGCCCGCCTCTTCTACTAAGAGAGTTAACCCTTTTTCTAAGGTGGGAGAGATCGTGGTTTCGGATTCTGAAGACGAGGTGGTTGCTAACCCATTTGATGAGTTTGCTAATCTATTCGGTGGTGGCCAAGAGTTTGAAAATGATTATGATGACTATCTACGCGAACCAGGTTTATGATCTTCCAGGGAATTTGGATGCTTTTAATGCCATGTATGGCAACAAGCTTCAAGGTCTTAGAAAGTAATTTTATTTCGTTATGTCTTATGTTATCATTTGAGTAGTGGTTTGTTTTCTTGTTTAGAAAATATGAAGTATCTTGTTACGTAAGCTTTTTGCATATGTAACTGGCTGAGATATGGGATTTCACTCATATCCATTGTACTTAAATGTTTTGGTTAATATATTTACCATGGTGCAGGATTACTCCCCTTTACCAAAAAAAAATAAATAAATAAAATATATTTAAAAATATAATTTCTCTCTCCTAAACCTACCCAAAATTACGCCAAATCCAAATCCAAATCCTCATCTAACTCCACTTGTAAACAAAACCTACCCTTGTATCACTTTCAAAGCCATACCTTGATTCCCATACCTTGATTCCCATAGAGCTCTCCACAAAACTGAAGTCGAGCACAACCCCATCATTTGGGGCTACTTGTTATTTAAACCAGATCATAACTAATAAATCAAAATTTCCAAATGCCGAAAAGGCGATGTTAACGGGGTGGTGGTGGTGACCATAGCCCTCCTCCTCTCTTTGACACCTGCAACAGCGCTCACTATTCTTTTTAGGTAACATATTCCCCTTTTTGCTCTTTCAATCTCAATACCTATCCAACTTTTCCTGCAAATGGATACCTGTTAATTGACTTAGATTAATTAGGGCATTTTAAATCTTGGATTAGATTTATAACCATTTTCACTTGTTCACTTGTTTTACACTTAAAAGTATCTGTGAGTTACTTTTTTTTTTTTTTTTTAGGCCATATAATAAAAATATACTTTTCCGCAAATTACCGCAATGGTACTTTGAACCCAAAAGTATTTATTAACTATTAACTATCTACTTTCAAAAATCGTGTTGTTATGGACATACTAACAATCAATACCGTGATTTTTTTGTGAAACTATGACTTTTCGCCTGCTTGGCTTTCTCTTTTCAGGCGTGGTGTCCATGTACTAACGCGTAATTTATTTTTATTTTTTTTTGGCGAAAAGTGATTGCATTGATTTGGATCAAGAAGATCCTTGATGTTACAATTGAGAGAAGGCATAAAGCCATTCCACTGATACATTGAAACTAAATTGTGCCTACCAAATTGCTAATGCCATATCTTGACCCATTGAAAAGTGTCTCCAAAATAGATCTAAAAACTGCCCATTTATTATCTAAGATCCAGCGGAGCAAACTGAGCACTTGATTGAGCCCCGAGTTAATCCCGCGTAAATGATGGACCTAAGACAATATAAGACCTCTAATTATGTTACATTACCTCACATATCTCGTATCACTCTAATCTTGTGCACAAATTGTTACTTGATTTTTTTTTCTTTCTTAAGTTGTTTACCAATAGCTTTACTAAATTCAACTTCCCTCTTTGTAAGAAGGGTTAGTTATTTTGCTCCATAGCTTTGAATCCCCGTGCCCCGAGTTAATCCCGCGTAAATGATGGACCTAAGACAATATAAGACCTCTAATTATGTTACATTACCTCACATATCTCGTATCACTCTAATCTTGTGCACAAATTGTTACTTGATTTTTTTCTTTCTTAAGTTGTTTACCAATAGCTTTACTAAATTCAACTTCCCTCTTTGTAAGAAGGGTTAGTTATTTTGCTCCATAGCTTTGAATCCCCGTGTTTAGCTCGAAAAAGTTGATACGTGAGTTTACTTAAATGCCGCCTATATAAAAAAGTTGATATGTGAGTTTACTTAAACATTGTGAATTGTTGGTAAAACTGGCTTTTTTGGTCATCTACATTATATAATAAAAATTTATTTTTGCAGTCTGTATATGTTTGATTGATATCCCGTTGTATTTATGTGCCTATGCCTTATCAAGTTTTAAAAGTATACTATATAATTTTGTTGGCATGGTGTAATGATTGTTGGCTTTTATTACACTAGCTGTGACTGCTGATACGACAGCCAATGGAAGATCAACATTCTTTCAATAGTCCTAGAAGGACACTCAGTTATTCTAGAAACAGGGGGGCAACTTTTTCGGTTTTTGAAGCGGATAACAAGGCTTCTGGTGTTGGTGTTTCGGGGGAGCATGGACCTAACCCTTCCGAAGTTTATGGTTTTGTTGGAGCCATCTCAACTGTTGTTGCTACAGGTATTCTTTGTCCCTTAAAACTGTTATTATATGTTTTTCTGTGTAACTACTCCAACAGTATGGATCTAAAACGATTGCCAAAACAATTTCATGTGAATTGTTTTATAAGTGATTTTACTATTAACAGTCATAAGCTTCCTCCAATACTGATAAATGTTGTGGACCAAAAGTAGGTGGCATGTCAGGCGGGTTGGGGTTCCTAGTCATAACTCAAAAGTCAAAACGAGTAGTTTTTGGTGCTAGTCAAAGACTCAAAACGGATTGAGTTGGTTTAAGTTCTTCCACAACCATCATTTGTCCAGTTTTTGACTTTTCATAAAAGATTAACCTGTAATGCATGGTATAAAAACTTTATTATAACAATAATTATCTAGTAATATTTTGAATGAATAGATTTAGAAACTTGTATGCATCTACCCTGGGCAAATTTTGAACCATTTAGTTTCTAGCTAAAGCTCTGAAATTTGACCCATTTGACTTGTTTATAATATAGCATTACCCAAATCGACCCATATATAAACATGTGGGTCAAATACCACTTCTGACCACAACCTGTAGCATTACGAAATAATGGCATATCCAAAATTTGTCAAGAAGGAAATGCTGCAATATTTATGGGACTTAAATAAGTGTCTCCTTTTGTAGGTTCTTGAAAGTTCTCTTGTTTTTTCCTTGGGTTACAACTTTGGCATATCCAACTATCCAAGTCATCTGCAATAATACTGCTAGTGTTAATGTCATCGATATATGTGTGTAAAGATCTTAATACCGAATATCTTTCTTATAATGACAGTTATCTTCTTGGTTTGGGCATATGTTCCTGATCCTTGGTTACATTCTATTGGGATCTTCTACTATCCTAGCAAGTAAGTCTACACAACTTCTGTAAATCTTTGCTTCTGCGTTTTGCTTTAGCTACCTCAGTGTACTACTCTAAGGTTCTTGTTAGTTGCTATTTGTTCCCTGAAAGGTGTAATTCTTATTTTGATATATTTTGTTTGCAAGAAATGTTATTCTCTTTTGGTGTATATCGCTCATTGCAAGGTTGTGAGTGATGCAATGCCTAATTACGTGCAGATCCCTGAATCCTAAGTGTTGCACCTTAAACCATAGAGGTAGCAGGACGGTTGAAACGGGTTGGGTTGGGTTGACATGAATATGCTTTTTGTTCATTATAGTTTTTTAGCAAGTCCAATGCAATAAATATATAATTTAAAAAATGGAGCTGCAAAATTTATAAGAGCATCAGCTAAGAAAGTTAGGAAAAAAATACAACCAACAGCAATTTCAAGCAGGAGAAGCAAACATTAAACAAACACCAAAATAAATAAGAACATTACATACATGCAATGGAAGCAGGAAGCAAAACAGTGGCGAAGCCCACAAGGACCAGTTAACACCTATTTTGGAACACGGGTCTGATTTGAGAAATAATATATAATTACACGAACATTCTATTTCTATATCTTTGAATAAAGCCGCTTAGGATGTGTAAATGCACTTCAAATGACTTCTCACCCGTTTGGCCCATTCCTTTTAGATATATCTTTTATCTGACATGTTTGAGTTAAAAACGTTAACCAAAATGCCACTTCTACAAAACCCTTACAGCATTTTATGCAGAACTAATATGTAGGCAAGATTACCTAGCTCTCCTGATTACTCAAAAAGAGAAGAGTCACATGAATCAGATTCCCATTAAAGTATGTTAATAACTTAATATACCTAATAGTAATCTTTATGCAATCTAATATTTGTGTTGTTTATTTTGTCTTTCAGGTACTGGGTGTTGGCACTTCCATGTTACGCCATTGTGACAGTTGCAACAATCTTTATGTTCTATATGGGCCTTAATTTTATGGCAACTCCACCTCCAACATCCCTGAACTCGATATATGGTAAGTTACTTTTCATATAATGCAGTAATGTTAGAGAAAACGGATTGTGTACTTACTGCTCCTTCCAATACTAAGTAGAGAGTAATGCTGTAAGCAAGTGGAAATGAATAAACCAGAAGGTCCTTCCTGAACCGCGCAAAAACCTTTTCCGATCAAAGCCCATTTGACTCGTTACCTGACCTGCCCTATGTGCTGTTGGAAATTAATATATAGTGATGTTAATTTCATATAACAGGTTGAACATTTTAAAGAAAATAAGTTGATAGACAAATTAATTATAAGTTTGTTTTATAAGTTTGACTAAACAAATTTGTATTAATTTGAATTACTTTAGAATAAAGAGTATGGTGGGGGTAATATATGTTTACATGCATTCTCTAACGCCTAGGTACAAGCATGGACGGAGCCAGAAAGAAATATGACTGGGTGGACAAATTTTTTTGAACCGTAATATAATACAGTTAAAAAGTGGATTAAAACGAAGATTTCATTAAAACGATAAATAAATGAACATATTACCTTCTAATTAGTGATTCTATGATCTCCCATAGCAAAAAAAACACTTACGTGCACCCTCATTTTTAATATTAATAAGTTCTTTCTTTATAGCACAAGTTAAAGCGTCGTTAAAAAATCATCACGCATCCAATTACGCAAATCAGTTTTAATAAGCTTCATTTTAAAAAAACATCTTTCAACCGTAGCGGTAGCAATAGACAAGACTAAAGCCACCTTCAATTAAGCACTACTTTTTATATATATTGTAACTACGACAACAATAAAAATACCCCATGACAACACAATTTGGGTACTATTCATATTCTAATATATTGTTGACTATCACTTAAACTTATTATC
>LBNU01017281.1:14635-27476 GCA_014162995.1 Artemisia annua
GCCCCGAGTTAATCCCGCGTAAATGATGGACCTAAGACAATATAAGACCTCTAATTATGTTACATTACCTCACATATCTCGTATCACTCTAATCTTGTGCACAAATTGTTACTTGATTTTTTTCTTTCTTAAGTTGTTTACCAATATCTTTACTAAATTCAACTTCCCTTTTTGTAAGAAGGTTAGTTATTTTGCTCCATAGCTTTGAATCCCCGTGTTTAGCTCGAAAAAGTTGATACGTGAGTTTACTTAAATGCCGCATATATAAAAAAGTTGATATGTGAGTTTACTTAAACATTGTGAATTGTTGGTAAAACTGGCTTTTTTGGTCATCTACATTATATAATAAAAATTTATTTTTGCAGTCTGTATATGTTTGATTGATATCCCTTTGTATTTATGTGCCTATGCCTTATCAAGTTTTAAAAGTATCCTATATAATTTTGTTGGCATGGAGTAATGGTTGTTGGCTTTTGTTACACTAGCTGTGACTGCTGATACGACCGCCAATGGAAGATCAACATTCTTTCAATAGTCCTAGAAGGACACTCAGTTATTCTAGAAACAGGGGAGCAACTTTTTCGGTATTTGAAGCGGATAACAAGGCTTCTGGTGTTGGTGTTTCGGGGGAGCATGGACCTAACCCTTCCGAAGTTTATGGTTTTGTTGGAGCCATCTCAACTGTTGTTGCTACAGGTATTCTTTGTCCCTTAAAACTGTTATTATATGTTTTTCTGTGTAACTACTCCAACAGTATGGATCTAAAACGATTGCCAAAACAATTTCATGTGAATTGTTTTATAAGTGATTTTACTATTAACAGTCATAAGCTTCCTCCAATACTGATAAATGTTGTGGACCAAAAGTAGGTGGCATGTCAGGCGGGTTGGGGTTCCTAGTCATAACTCAAAAGTCAAAACGAGTAGTTTTTGGTGCTAGTCAAAGACTCAAAACGGATTGAGTTGGTTTAAGTTCTTCCACAACCATCATTTGTCCAGTTTTTGACTTTTCATAAAAGATTAACCTGTAATGCATGGTATAAAAACTTTATTATAACAATAATTATCTAGTAATATTTTGAATGAATAGATTTAGAAACTTGTATGCATCTACCCTGGGCAAATTTTGAACCATTTAGTTTCTAGCTAAAGCTCTGAAATTTGACCCATTTGACTTGTTTATAATATAGCATTACCCAAATCGACCCATATATAAACATGTGGGTCAAATACCACTTCTGACCACAACCTGTAGCATTACGAAATAATGGCATATCCAAAATTTGTCAAGAAGGAAATGCTGCAATATTTATGGGACTTAAATAAGTGTCTCCTTTTGTAGGTTCTTGAAAGTTCTCTTGTTTTTTCCTTGGGTTACAACTTTGGCATATCCAACTATCCAAGTCATCTGCAATAATACTGCTAGTGTTAATGTCATCGATATATGTGTGTAAAGATCTTAATACCGAATATCTTTCTTATAATGACAGTTATCTTCTTGGTTTGGGCATATGTTCCTGATCCTTGGTTACATTCTATTGGGATCTTCTACTATCCTAGCAAGTAAGTCTACACAACTTCTGTAAATCTTTGCTTCTGCGTTTTGCTTTAGCTACCTCAGTGTACTACTCTAAGGTTCTTGTTAGTTGCTATTTGTTCCCTGAAAGGTGTAATTCTTATTTTGATATATTTTGTTTGCAAGAAATGTTATTCTCTTTTGGTGTATATCGCTCATTGCAAGGTTGTGAGTGATGCAATGCCTAATTACGTGCAGATCCCTGAATCCTAAGTGTTGCACCTTAAACCATAGAGGTAGCAGGACGGTTGAAACGGGTTGGGTTGGGTTGACATGAATATGCTTTTTGTTCATTATAGTTTTTTAGCAAGTCCAATGCAATAAATATATAATTTAAAAAATGGAGCTGCAAAATTTATAAGAGCATCAGCTAAGAAAGTTAGGAAAAAAATACAACCAACGGCAATTTCAAGCAGGAGAAGCAAACACTAAACAAACACCAAAATAAATAAGAACATTACATACATGCAATGGAAGCAGGAAACAAAACAGTGGCGAAGCCCACAAGGACCAGTTAACACCTATTTTGGAACACGGGTCTGATTTGAGAAATAATATATAATTACACGAACATTCTATTTCTATATCTTTGAATAAAGCCGCTTAGGATGTGTAAATGCACTTCAAATGACTTCTCACCCGTTTGGCCCATTCCTTTTAGATATATCTTTTATCTGACATGTTTGAGTTAAAAACGTTAACCAAAATGCCACTTCTACAAAACCCTTACAGCATTTTATGCAGAACTAATATGTAGGCAAGATTACCTAGCTCTCCTGATTACTCAAAAAGAGAAGAGTCACATGAATCAGATTCCCATTAAAGTATGTTAATAACTTAATATACCTAATAGTAATCTTTATGCAATCTAATATTTGTGTTGTTTATTTTGTCTTTCAGGTACTGGGTGTTGGCACTTCCATGTTACGCCATTGTGACAGTTGCAACAATCTTTATGTTCTATATGGGCCTTAATTTTATGGCAACTCCACCTCCAACATCCCTGAACTCGATATATGGTAAGTTACTTTTCATATAATGCAGTAATGTTAGAGAAAACGGATTGTGTACTTACTGCTCCTTCCAATACTAAGTAGAGAGTAATGCTGTAAGCAAGTGGAAATGAATAAACCAGAAGGTCCTTCCTGAACCGCGCAAAAACCTTTTCCGATCAAAGCCCATTTGACTCGTTACCTGACCTGCCCTATGTGCTGTTGGAAATTAATATATAGTGATGTTAATTTCATATAACAGGTTGAACATTTTAAAGAAAATAAGTTGATAGACAAATTAATTATAAGTTTGTTTTATAAGTTTGACTAAACAAATTTGTATTAATTTGAATTACTTTAGAATAAAGAGTATGGTGGGGGTAATATATGTTTACATGCATTCTCTAACGCCTAGGTACAAGTCTTTCTTGCTTGGATTGACTAGCTCAAAAGACGTGGGTTGTAGCATGCTTGTAAACAGTTGGGGTAGCTCGAATAAGTAGCGAGTGTGGAGTGGATTCAGTTGATGGAGATCAGGGAAAACTGACTGGATAATCGGCCATTCAAATCAGCTTGTCTAATTCACAAAATAGAGACCATGCGACTCTATATTGAACCGACACCAAAAGACTATTCATCGCTGCTTGGATTCTTAGTTACTCACATACTCTTAGAACATTTTCTTCCTCTACAAACCGATTGTGCATTACGGGACTATTGTTTCGCTTACATAAACCGTTAAGAGACTGCATAAATCCTGTGCGTTGACGCGTACGTTAGCTCGAAAGCATTCAAACGGGCTCCGTAGAAACCTTAAAAGGACAAAGAAGTTCTTCTTGGGCAGTTTTGTTTGCTGTCCTTTTTGGGTTTATTTACTGTTCTCTAAGCTATCAAAACGGGGTGTTTTGGTATTTGTGTTTGGTACTCTAGAGGTATTGTGTTGGGTTCATTATTATTCAAAGCGCTAACCGCCAGTGCCATAAAGCATAAGATAGCTAGAAACGACGTCACTGGTCAAATTATCATGCACGAAGTTGTCATCATCGGAGATGAACATGAGCCACACGCGTCCGCAATTTCACCATCCCCATCATTAATATCATCATTCCCGGACTTCCTCAACTTGCACTCACGTGCGTAAATGGCTAGTTTTCCACAACATGGCATTTTCCAGTTCTCGTGGGATGATTTCGGTGCTCTCCTTGAAATGTCCACAATATCACCAGAGATGACCTTTTGTGTGGATCATTTCGCGAAGCGCTCTTTCTGAAGAGTTCTCCCCAACTTGCACATGGATGAGACGCAGTGGAAGCGGAGGTCCTTTTCTACCTTTGTTAGAACCGGAAAGCAGCAGCCTCCCTACCTCTATGGTAGGCCGTAGGGTGAAGGTATGATGTTAATGTACTACGTCTTCACACACATCCCTCCATCATACGCGAAGGCCCCCATACTCTTTATTCTTAAGTAATCAATAAACAATGTTTAGTCAAACTATAAAACACTTATAATTTAATCTGTCTATCAACTTATTTCTTAAAATGGTCAACCTGTTATATGAATTAACATCACTATATATTAAATTTCCACAGATAGGGCCAGGTCAACGTATTGGGACCATAACCCGTGGAAAACGCGTTATTAGAGTACTTTTTTTACATGATGAACAGTGGACCCATGATTCACTCGTTTATCTCTGTTCCTAGCTTCTTCCTCAATGCGAAGATGCTTCAAGAGATCATCCAACGAGTAATCATCTTTCTTATTTATCAACTTCTTGGAAATGTCATTCCATGAAGGTGGTAGCTTGGAAACAATGGCACCAACTTGTAACATTTCGGGAATGGGAATAGAAAGCACATTCAATTTGTTAACGAGAATTTGGAGTTCATGCACTTGCTCCGATGATGATACGAAGTTTCAATGATGAAGCTCTAGGTTACTGTTGTTGGTTCATATTATACAACAATCTTTTAAGGTTTCCAGATTTGAAATGGACGCTGGAGCTTCATCATCGATTCTTCGTATCATGAACCAGGATTTGTCAAGCTGGACAAATTTGACGGGTGTAACTACACCCGATGGGCTGACAAGATGAAATTCTTGTTGATCGTTCTCAAGATCTTCTATGTTCTTGATCCGTTTTTGGCCCAGATTCCTGCTGATCCCGTTCCCGCTGAAGGACAAGAGGTTGATAAGAATCAAATTCTCGAACTCGAGAAGCAAAGGATGATTCGTAAGGAAGATGAGACCTTATGTTGTTGTCACATCCAGAATTCCCTTTCTGACAGGCTATATGATGTTTATGCTCCAATCACTGATCCCGCGAAAGTTATGGAGTGCCTTGGAGTTTAAGTACAAACAACAGGAGGAAGTTACTAATAGATATCTTATTTCTAAATTCTTCAATTTCCTAATGGTTGATGAGAAACCTATATTGGAGCAAGTGCATGAACTCCAAATTCTCGTTAACAAATTGAATGTGCTTTCTATTCCCATTCCCGAAATGTTACAAGTTGGTGCCATTGTTTCCAGGCTACCACCTTCATTGAATGACATTTCCAAGAAGTTGATAAATAAGAAAAATGATTACTCGTTGGATGATCTCTTGAAGTATCTTCGCATTGAGGAAGAAGCTAGTAATAGAGATAAACGAGTGAATCATGGGTCCACTGTTCATCATGTGCAAGTTGGTACCTCTTCGAAAAGAGCTTCTCGAAATGGTCCAACGAAAGTCAACTTGGGGGTGAAGCATGACAAATTCAAGAAGACCGGATCATCAACGAGAACCGGAAAATGCCATGTTTGTGGAAAAACTGGCCATTACGCACGTGAGTGCAAGTTGAGGAAGTCCGGCAATGATGATATTAATGTGATGGATGGTGAAATTGCGGACCGTGTGGCTCATGTTCATCTCGATGATGACAACTTCGTGGCATGATAATTTGACAGTGACTCGTTTCTAGCTATTTTATGCTTTATGCATGGCGCGGTTAGCGCCTTTGAATAATCTGTTGGTCTTGTTCTCGTTTTCAGTTCTAGTGTAATTGTCTTTTATTTCTAGTGTAATTTGCTTAAGTTTTAGTTTGATTGTTTATGAAAGCTATATGCTGTTAAACAAATGTTGAATATTTATCTTTCATATGTTGTTACTGCAGTATATTTTGAGACTTCAGAAATAAATAATGATTACTAACAGAACCATTGTTAAAACAGAGTATAAAAGAAACTCTTTTATGGAACAAAACCAAAGCATGCTAGAAACGATTTTACTTGTTAAATTATTGATAAACTAATCACATGTTGGAGTGATGTATTTTAATGACATGAGAAATCATTTTCAAATCATTATGTGATCGGAAGTTGAGATTTTCACTCATGAAATTTTGAGAGCAGTAAAGATTTAGAGTATTTAATTAGTGACACTAATAAAATTGGATTGTATGATATGATAATAATATAAGCTGCACAAAAGGTTGATGTAGCAGCCATTTGTTGTAGTAGTTGGTTTATTGTCCAAGAAGAGTAGATTAGTGTATGTGTGTTAACAGTGTTATGTAATCGATATACGGGCATATTTGGCTGACTTGGTATGCAACTTAGGTTGAAACCGTTAACCTATGATTCCGAATTGTTGACCTTCAAACGTGATCATGGCTGATCACCTTGATCACGTACAACTTTGGTCTAAGATTTCATGACAATATGATGCCCACATAGAGAGTCTACTAATCGTTTGCCACTTTTATTAAGCAATCGGATTTATTCGTGAAGGAATAAAATTGTTATCATATCAAGCACATAAGTATTTCGTTGAAATAGAAAGGCGGTGCTCTAAATTGTTCAACATTCACAAGCTGGTGGATTAATTTATACTCACATCTATTGGGTTGAGTTTCTTATTTTGAGTGAGCAGTAAGCAAGTTAGCATTTCAGATTGTGAACTAAACTATATATTATCAAGTTGTGACAATATGAAAGGTCAATTAGATTAGAGATCTAACACCATAAAGTTCCAGTGTGTTGGAATATTTTGAGAATATTGAGATGGTACCATTATAGAAAAGTTTTCAAGTTATCTAGAAACTTGAACTTGATACTACTAAACCTCTGACGAGAGATTTAGTGAGTATTTGTGATGAGACCGATAAGAATGAAGTGACTTATCGGTTATATCCTAATAAGTTTCTGACGAGAGACTTATTAAGGATTACTAGAGGCATGGGTTTGAAACCAAATGTGAATCGGTTGGTGATGGAAACCCGCCTTGATTGTAGAGCTCCTACATTACGAGTTTAATGGGTAATAACGAAGTCAATAATCGATAGAAGGTACTATCAACCGGATTATCCCATGTATAGTAAAGATGTACGTCGTTGACGAGGTGTAGGTTGGGGTAAAACCTTTTAACCAAGCTTTAGAGGCGTCTTAGCAACGAGGACGATAGAGAAGCTTAGCCTATATAACCTAGAGGTGGTGCCGCCTCAAATAGAGTTATGGTTTCTCTCTCTTAGAGGGTTATGAAAGGGATTTAAGCGCATGGCCATATTCGTGTGTAGTGAGTTGAGAATGCACAATATAACAATGGAAGTGCGTATGTATTCGCCGGTAAGGTCAAAAGGTTTTGGTTTAATCTTCGGACACCATTATATCTTGAGGTTCGTGGTTTAATCTTTGGACACCATTGAATCGATCTTACTTTGTGTATGCATATCTAATGAGGTTTAATCTTCGTGACACCTTGTAGCACATGTTCGAGTGAGTAGAGGAATTGTTCAACCTGGTGGGGGATTGTTGGAAATTAATATAGGGATGTTTAATTATAATTTGACTAAACAAATTTGTATTAATAAATTAATTATAAGTTTGACTAAACAAATTTGTATTAATTTGAATTACTTTAGAATAAAGAATATGGTGGGGGTAATATATGTTTACATGCATTCTCTAACGCCTAGGTACAAGTCTTTCTTGCTTGGATTGACTAGCTCAAAAGACGTGGGTTGTAGCATGCTTGTAAACAGTTGGGGTAGCTCGAATAATAGGGGATGTGGAGTGATTCATGGGATGTGAGATCATGGGAAAAACTGACTTGATAATGGATTCAAATCAGTGTGTCTACATCTACAAATAGAGACCATGCACTCTATTATGAACACACCAAAAACTATCATCTCTTATATCTTAGTTACTTCACATACTCTTCAGAACATTTTCTTCCTCTACAAACCGATTGTGCATTACGGGATATTGTTTCGCTTACAATAAACCGTTAGAGACTGCATAAATCCTGTGGTGTACGGTACGTAGGCTCGAAGCGATCAAACGGGCTCCGTAGAAACCTTAAAAGGACAAAGAAGTTCTTCTTGGGCAGTTTTTGTTTGCTGTCCTTTTTGGGTTTTATTTACTGTTCTTCTAAGCTATCAAACGGNGGGTTGTAGCATGCTTGTAAACAGTTGGGGTAGCTCGAATAATAAGGGATGTGGAGTGATTCATGGGATGTGAGATCATGGGAAAAGCTGACTTGATAATGGATTCAAATCAGTGTGTCTACGTCTATAAATAGAGACCATGCACTCTAGTATGAACACACCAAAAACTATCATCTCTTATATCTTAGTTACTTCACATACTCTTCAGAATATTTTCTTCCTCTACAAACCGATTGTGCATTACGGGATATTGTTTCGCTTACAATAAACCGTTAGAGACTGCATAAATCCTGTGGTGTACGGTACGTAGGCTCGAAGCAATCAAACGGGCTCCATAGAAACCTTAAAAGGACAAAGAAGTTCTTGTGCAGTTTCTGTTTGCTGTCCTTTTTGGGTTTTATTTACTGTTCTTATAAGCTATCAAACGGGTCATTTCAGGCCTGTTTTGGTATTGTGTTTTGGTACTCTGTTAGAGGTTACTGGTGTTGGTTCATATTATACAACATGTGCCACTTAAAGAATAAAGCAGGGAGTAGCTGGAGTTCCATCTACTTGATTAAGTTCATTACAATCTGACTTGAGCTCAAATGATTTTAATTTAATTCAACGTTTTTGCTCGCCTTAATGCCTAAGGTTATATGACCTGCTTAATGTGTCGAAATCTGCTTCTGCAGGAAAGCAAGCTAGTTCTTTTCTAATGAAAAAATTAAAAATAAAAAAATAATAACTCAAATGATTCAACTTCTATTACAGTATACAGATTATTGATGCATAATAGTTTATCACCCATGAAATGAACTTGAGTATAATTCTTTTGAGTCGAGTTTGACTTGGGAAGACCTTAGGCTCATAGGGCTAACCAATGAAAATGTTATATACTTATTTCAGATCGTTGTTTAAATTCTTTCCATACAATTTTGCAGACGAAAACAGCAAAGATCCTGTGTATCCTGACCCTACGTTAGAGGTAGATGATCGACCCATCGAGCCTTACTCTGATATTGGCATCGATCAAATCAATGAACTCATGTTTAAAGATTGGAAATAACAGTTATGAACGAGACATGAACGATTGTTCCAAGATGTACATAGTTGCACAGGAGCCATATTTTTGAAGCACACACCCATCATCTGATGCTATTATTATTATTTTTTAATATGAATGATATATATTTTTTTTACAACTTGTTATTAAAGACCCTTCTAAACTATAGGATGATGATATTTGGCTAGAATGGATGAACAGATAGATAGTCACAAACGCATAATGTTGTAGTTATAAGGATGAATTAGGACATTCCTCAATTTTGTTATATCATACAACCATTTCCTTCCATGTAGAATATGAGTAGTTAGTACTTAGAAGTTCAGAATTTAACATCTGAACTGAAAAGAAAAAACAACTTTATAACGAATCAAGTTGGTTTTGACTTAGTAAAATAAAAGCAGGAATAGTTTGGATTTTGGACTTTAGAAACCGTTACATACAGTTTTAGGTGGTTCGGTGTATGGTTTATCAGTTCGACTGTTCGAGTATCTACTCTCTAAAAGGGGTGTCTGAGATTACAAAATAACCTGTTGTCTATGTATATTTGGGGGTGTTTGTTTAAGCTTTTATGAGGGGCTCATGAGCTTATTAGCTTATATAACCAGAATAAGCTCACATAAGTGTCTGGGTAAGTTTATAAGCTTATATGAGGGGGGTTTTTATAAGCCTAAAAGTTTTAGTTTGTTTAAAGAGCTCGGACTTATTTAAGGGGTGTGATCATAGGCTAATAGCAAAAGCTTTTTTTACTCCCTTATAATAACAACTCGATACAATTTTAAGTGTGTGTGTCTATATATATATATATATATATATATATATATATATATATATATATATATATATATATATAGCAGGGTACCCGCGCGTTGCGACGGCGGGTACCTGTAATTAAAATTTGCGGTGACTAATATATATTGATTACATGTTTTCGTGACAAATGCGGATAGTATTATACTCGACCATTGTTTCTTATTTTGATTATATGTGCCTCTTGTTACACTTATACAACTTTATATACGTATTTGTTGTAAGAATTTAACAATTTTGTTCTATTTATTTTACGAAACATGTTAATGAAAAATACAATAAAAAAAGTACATCTTTATACAAAATGTGAACTCGGGTCATTAAATATCATCATTTTCGCCGCTAAGCCTCGCAGTTTGTTTGACAAGCGAGTTCAACTTCGTGACCTCTCGTTTCATCGTAGTCCACTTTTCAATCAAATTCTTATACCCTTTCACAGCCCAAAATTTTGGATAGAGGCCCAAGTTATCAAAAGAAATTCACGATCCAAATTAATCATCCAAATGTCATTGGTAAGAGCCTAAAATTTCGGATAGAGGCCCAAGTTAATAATTAGCATAGATGAAGTCATTATACCCTAAAGCTTCTCACTTGTTCTACCCTAATTTCACGCCTACCACATCACAGCCACACTTATCTTTCAAACAAAATATGCGGCAGTCATAAACACAAATTCACCCCTGTACTTCTTATCTTAAATCTAACCACAAACAGCTTTTTGTCTTCTCTAATTTTAGTCGAAACAATCAAGAATACACTCGGCTTCAAGATCTTTTAACGTTACACAATTTGAAAAAAAAATTAAAAACTAAAAAACCATACCATTTTACTGGAAAAAGCTAGCCACGGTGTGCATGTGGCGCCGTCGGGTTGCATTTTCCGAGACCATTTCGGCTGGTCACGGTGGTAGGTATTTTCCTTTTGTTCTTGTGTTTCTTTGAATGAAAGGAAGAAAGGATATTAACAAATTTGTTATTGTTCTTTCTTTATATCTTTCGAATATAAGAAAGAAGTTGTGTTTATCGATCATGTTATTTCATAGATCGATGATGGGTTATGGAGATCTTTAAAGATCTGTTCTTCAATTGAAACTAACTTGAGATCTCATTTCTTGTTTTTTCCGTTGGCTGGAAATCAAGAACTATGAGAATAGTAACTGATTTTCACATTCACTTTTTACAAGGGTTAATTACACATATAGGTAATGAACTTTCATAAATTTATAATGTTAGATAATGAACTCTCAAAAATACTAATATAACCAACAAAACTTATTGAAACCGTCAATGTTAAGTAATATGTGCTACTTTTGGAACTGGTCACCGGCTAAACTGGTCACCACTTAAAAAAGTCTCGTGTGCCTTCCATATGAGGGTATTATTGTCCTTTTACTTTTGTTTATTTATTTTTTCCTTTTTTTTTTCTTTTTTCCACAAGCTTTCTTTCTTCATACAAAACAGAATCTTCTGAATAACCTCGGTTGCTATGACTTTTTCCCACGAGGCACAATATCTATGTTATCTAATATTCCCTAAAGATGTTAGCGTCGCAAGTGTAAACCCACCAAATCCATCAGATTTAAACAATTTAGAAGAAATTTCTTTATAAAGAATCCCAAAACCCAACATGAATTCTTTCTTTTGTTGCCCAATATCTATGTGATCTAATATTCCTCACTTACTCAGTCACTTCAAGCCTAGGAAACACAAGTGATCTTTAATGAATTCAATTGATTTAAACAAACCCAAATGGTGATCAAAAGAATAAAGTGTAGTATTAGTAACAATCGAACGGGGTTTCAAAATTTTACCAAAAAATGGTGATCTTGGTGATTCAGTTCATTTTCGCCGGAAAGTGGTGAACGGGGTTTCAAAATTCTAGGGTTCCGGCGATTGAGGTCACGGCGGCGGAAAATGGTGGTGGGTTTTGGATGTTAAGTATAAGGGTATTGACAGATGGGTGATCGATGTATGAAGTGAGTGAGTAAGTGAGGAATTGTGAGTTTTTGTGTGTAGAAAATATAAGGAAGGAGAGAATGAGGAAGGAGATGAGGTGGTGTTTGCTGGAGAAGAAGATGGTGGTGGTGGTTTGTTTGATGATTTGGGTGGTGGTTCTGAGGTGGAGTCGTGGAGATGTGCTGGTGATGATGGTGGTGGTGGTTGGTTGGTGGTGGTCATGGTGTGGGTTTTGGATTTTTGTGATGAAAATTGTGAAAGAAGTTGGTATGGTAGTTGCATATGTGTGAAGTTTATGAAAAAAGAGGTCACATGTGGAAGATACAAGTAATTATGTGAGGTCACATGTGGGCCCATAATCTTTGACGGTCATATTACTTAACATTAACGGTTACAACAAGTTTGGTTGGTTATAATAATATTTTTGAGAGTTCGTTACTTAACATTAGAAATTTCTGAAAGTTCATTACCTATCTGTGTAATTAACCCTTTTTACAATCTCAAATTTATACAAAAGAATATTATAAATCCTAGGTTTTTTATAATATCACTGGTTTTTTACAATATCAAATTTATACAAAAAAATATTATAAATCCCAGGTTGAATCTGATAGGTGTGAAAAATATTGTATATGTGTGAAAAAGGAGGTTCTACAGAAAAAAAGAGGCCGGAGGGAGAAAGGTTGCTGGAAGAAAAACGATGCTCGACAGATTTCATTGTACAATATTTCCTTGTGGAAGCAAAAGATTTCATTGTGCTTTACATACTTGTGCTTTGTGTTTTATGACTTGTATTAATTGGTGATGGGGTGTATTTATTGTATGTACATAAGAAATATGTTACCTTAAAATCATTGTGCTTTACATACTTGTGCTTTGTGTTTTATCACTTGTATTTACCTAAAATCTATACTAGGAAATCTTAAAAATTAAATAGGAGAGAGGGTCTAATATGTATTTATATATATATATATATATATATATATATATATATATATATATATATATATATATATATATATATATATATATATA
>LBNU01017285.1:25011-41031 GCA_014162995.1 Artemisia annua
TTTGACAAACCCTTATTCAGTTCTCATTGGAAGTACTTGATCCATGTACTTCTTCATTGTCTAAGCAACAAGAGTACTGCTTGGAATGAATTTCCCAAAACCATAGCATCTGCTTTGGTAGGCTTGGCAACTAATCGGCCATTCAACTTTTCTTGGATGATTTTAAATGGAATGATTAATCACATAAAGAAGAATTCTCCATTCTTGATGTATCCTAGGTTCATACAGGTGTTTTTGAATAAGCAGCTTGAAGGTATTCCTAAGCCTCAAGAATTTTTACCAGTTGTTGTGCTTCCTGATAAGGTGTTTACCTTCATGGCCACAAAGAGTCCTCTCTTTTCTGGTCAAGATACACCTCTTACTGAGTATATGTTGGAGATAGCACAAGCTGTTAGGGATGCTGTTCAAGAGGATTCAGAGGATGCTTCTGAACATGGAGATTCTGCTTCAACTCCATCTCGAAAGACTGTCTCACATGAAAAGACTGCTTCTGCAGAAGAGACTGTTTCTCTGCAAGGTACTGCTCTAGATGACTCAGATCTTGGTGTCAGTCAACCACCCACCCCCAATGATTATACTTCCACAGATGGAAATCAGACATCTGGAGGAGATGAGGGAGTGATGGCTGATGAGGATACACTTGATGAAGATGATGTTATCGACAATTATGCTTTGACAAGAGAATTAAAGAGACTGAAAAGAGCTTATGATGATCAAGCTACTACTTTGACAAATCTTCAAAAGAAGTACAAGAATTTGAAGAAATTGGTTAAGTCTCTCATTCAACATTCTTCAGAAGGTCTCCAGAAGTTTAGGTCAAAGAGGAGGAGGCTAAGAAAGCTATCTTCATTTACATTGGGGAGGAATAAGGAAGATGTGAATTTGAATGAAGATGCTGGTAATAAGGATGATTTAAATGAAAATATTGTTGATGAAGATATTGTTCCAGATCAAAAGACTGTGGATGAAAAGACTGTTGATCAAAGTACTGATGCTATTGATCAAGATGATGATGTTAATCTTCCACAGGCATTATCAGAAGAACAAGTTTTTCATCAAGATACTGAGCATATAAATCTTCAAGAGGATGATACTCAAGCAAAAGATGGTAATAATGAATTGGGATTGGAAACTACTAGTGTTGAAGTTCAACAAGATGCTGTTCAAAGTACTGATCCAGGAACTCTAAGACAACACTTAGTCACACCAAGGACTATAAATTTTGATGAAGATGTGGGTCCTTCTAATCCAGTTCAAGAAAAGGAGGTCATGAAACCTTCTAGTAGTGATGATGAAACTATTGCTGAGATCATGCTCAATATGTCAAGACCTAGAGGTATTAGTATTCCTGAAGTTGAACAACCTCAAGATCTGCAACCTTCTCCTAAGCCTACTCAAGCAATTGATCCTAAAGATAAAGGAAAAGGAATCCTGGTGGAATCAGAGAAGAAGAAGAAAAAGAAATTATTCACTATGGAGCAGATAAGGGCTTATCAAGAAGCTCAAAGTGAAGCAGCTGTTAAGAAGCTTCAAGCAGAACTTGATGCTGAGTATGAAAAAGAAAGAAAAGAAGCTGCTGTTCAACCAAAGAAATTAATGACCAAAGCCAAGAACGAAATTTTTATATGAGCTATTTGAAAGGAAGAGGATACAAGGGTCTGAACAAGTTAAATCATTCACAAATGAAGGAACTATATGATGCTGTCAGAGCTGAATATCAAAGACAAGTAGATGGCATTATTGGTTATGATACTGTAGAAGGAAGGAAGCTAATGGATGAAAGCAACAAAAGAAAGAGAATAACAACTAGGTCACAGTCATCAAAGAAGTCTAAACCTACTATAGAGTTAAGGACCAATACTGTTGATGAACTGAGAAATTACTTAAGAGTTGTTGATTTTGAGCTTCCTAAGTCAGAAGAAGTTCCTACTACAAAGTCAAAGATATCTGATTTAGAGGTTATTGAATCAGAAAAAGATGGTGATTATTTTGTTTTGCATAGAGAAGATGAAAGTTTTAGAGCATTCAATCTGCTGGTTGATATATTGCACCTGATAAATAGAGAAGATTTGTTTGATCTACATCAACAAATTCAAGCTTTTTTTTGAAGATATTCCACTCAATGGAATTGGTGTAGTATTGTTGGGAGATTTGACTACTATGTGGGAAACAGAAGAAACTAGCACAGATGATATTTGGAAGAATCAAGAAGTATGGGAGATTCTAAGCTGGAGATTCTTTGCAAATGCTGGTGTTCATGCCTTAGAGCTGGAAGATGGTACAATGATCTACATGGTGGCAGAAAGGAGATATCCTCTTACAAGAGATTTGATGCTGAGGATGCTGGATCATGGTATGGAAGTTGAAAAAGAAGATGAAACAGCTCTCATGGTGATCAATTTGTTCATCAATTGGACAATTTTGAAGGATGATGATTGAAAAATACTGGTATGATCTTAATTGTATAAAATCTTTTGAGTAAACAAGTACTTTATTCAAAGTACTGTTGATCAAACAGTACTTTCCCAAAGTACTAAAACCAGTTAAATTCTTTTGAAATAACAATTTTTGTCATGTGCATAAAATAATTTTTGAAGCACAAATAATTACAGCAACAAATTGTTTTTGAGTAGAACATGGTGTTAGTACTTGTACTACACAACAAATGGTATTCAACTCACCATGTTTAATAGACAAGAAAGAGTTTGATTCATCATGAGGGTACGGCTCTGATGTGACAATCAAATCCGTTTTTAGTTGAAAATTTACTAAAAATTGTATGGTTTCAACTCACCATATCTGAAATAAGTGAAGAGTTGACTAGCCTACAAGAAAATGGCTTGTGGTAAAGGCTGTGGAAAATCCATTTATATGGTAATTAGTTCACCATGGTTGTGATCAAAGAACTAACTAGTCCATAAGAAAATAGCTTTAGGTAAAGACTACTCAAATCCGTTGATAGCTGATGATTTGCTAAAAATCATATGGTTATCAATGTACCATGGTTTACTTAACCTAAACATTGGCTACTCCAGAGTTAATGGCTTTGGTAAAGAGACATCAAAATCCATTAATTTTCAATGATTCACCTCTCACAGGAGTTTACACACCTGGAAGTGATGAGAATAGTATAAAACTGAATATGATTTGATGTACCTTATGTTACCGAGTAGCTGAGAAGAGATTAAGATGCTGTAAAGACAAAAAGATTGTTGCTGATAAAGATTGCAGATACTTTATGCTGATGATAACAAAATAACGAGTATGACTTTCAAAGATGACAACCTTTCCTTGAAGATAAAACTTACACATGGAAACTTGAACTCAAACAAGTAGAATTCAAGTTAGGGGAGGATTGTTGGGGTATAAAAGATCAAAGTGCTGCTGAAGACCAAAGTGCTGCTAAAGTGTTTAAAGTCAAAGTACTGCTTGTGATCAAAGTACTGCTCGTTGATAAAGTCAAAGTACTGCTTGAAGATAAAGACTGAAGATTAGATTAGGAATATTATGTATAATCTAGAATATTCTAAAGTTAGAGTTTGTATACTTGTCGTTCAAGTATTGTAAACCGACTAGGGTATTCCTTGTGCCTATAAAAGGATCCCTAAGTCATTATTAGAGATACGAATACTTTTAGAGAAAAAGCTAAAGTTCGATATTAGCTATATTAGGGTTGTTTGTGAATCTATACAATTAGCAGGTTCAAAGTTTGGTTAATATAAAGTGTTGAAGTTGTTATAATTCTTCTTAGCTTTGTTAAGTAATTCCGCATACTTAATAGAGTAATTCAGTGTTTCATCATTAGTAGTTTAGGATTTATCCAAGACTGCTAAACCTTAGACAAGCTATAATAAAGTAGTTTGGTCAGAGTATAATGATCCAACACCTCCCCTAATTTAGGTTGATACTTGAGATAAGCAAAGATCCTTTGAACAACATTCATGTGTGAAACCGTGGGTGAAACTTGATATCTTGCACATAAGCAGACTGCAAACATGATATCGGGTCTTGAGGCAGTTAAGTACATGAGACACCCAACCATTGATCTGTAAAGCTTGACTTCCACTGGTTTTCCATCTTCATCTTTTCCAAGTGAGTTTGAGGATTTAATAGGTGTAGTAACTGGCTTGATAGTATTGAGGTTAAACTTCTTAAGAATGTCAGTGACGTACTTGTCTTGGCTTATGAAAATACCAGTACTTGACAGTTTAACTTGAAGTCCCAAAAAGAAAGTCAACTCACCCATTGAACTCATCTGAAATTCTTTTTGTATAAGTTCTTCAAACTCTTTCACCATGGATTGTTTAGTAGCACCAAATATAATATCATCCATGTACACTTGAACTAGCATGATATCCTATTTGTCTCTCTTAATGAACAAAGTCTTATCAATGGCTCCTCTCCCATAACCATGTTGTAACAGGAAATTTGAAAGTCTTTCATACCAAGCTATAGGGGCTTGATGAAGACCATACAGTGCTTTAACAAATTTGTAGACTTTGTTTGGATGTTCAGGATCTTCAAAACCAGGTTGTTTGACATAAACCTCTTCTGTAATTTTGCCATAAAGAAAGGCACTCTTGACATCCATTTGATAAACTGGGAATCTCATATAAGAGGCAAAAGCAATAAATAATCTTATAGCTTCAATTCTTGCTACAGGAGCAAAGACTTCATCATAATCAACTCCTTCTTCTTGTCTGTATCCTTGAGCAACCAGTCTTGCTTTGTTCTTGATGACATTACCTCTTTCATCTCTTTTGACTCTGAAAACCCATCTTGTACCAATGACCTTCATGCCATCAGGTAAATCACATAAGACCCAAACTTCTTGAAGTTTAAACTGTAGAAGTTCTTCTTGCATAGCTTCAACCCAGCTTTCTTTGGATAAAGCTTGCTTTATGTTCTTGGGTTCTTCTTGAGAGATGAAGCAAGCAAATAAACAAGTCTGTTGATCTTTATGATTCAACCTGTTCTGTTTATAGACAAAACTAAGTAAAGCATTTTGAGGCTTAGTCATGCTTTTAGCTTTTGATCTTGTAAGAACACCAGAAGTAGGAGAACCAATAATCTTGTTTGTAGGATGATTCTTATGTACTCTTGAAGTGTGAGTTGTTGGTACAGTAAGATCATCTTCCAAATTTGTTTGATCAGGACCTTGTTCACCAAAAATTCCTTCATCTTGCAACTCATCATCTGATTCTTCAAATGGAGGCATGGATGAACCAGGCCAATCTTCAGTATTTGTCCAAGTATTTGACTTGATTCCCCTAGAAGTACCTTCATCTTGAGTAGCAGTACTTTGATCCAAAGTACTGGGATCCAAAGTACTGTTCTTCAAAGTGCTGTCAGTTGAAGATTTAGAATTTTCTTTTGTCTGTTCTGCTTCATAAGCTCGTCTTAGATCATCTTCATAGGACTTTGCAAGTGTTTCTTGAAAAAGCATCCTATTTAATTCATCTTGTATAGCTTGATCTTCATCAGAGACTGTTGTGGTTGAGTTAACAGTATCTTGCTTATCATTAGCAGTACCTTGGTTTTTATTGACAGTACTTTGTTCTTTGTCAGCATCTGTAGGACTAGCATTGACACCATGAACTATGAACTGTGAATTGTCTTCTTCTGAATGGACAACTTGATTCTCCCCCCTAACAGGCACATAGTTCATAGAAGGAGTCAATATATCAAGATCAAACATCCAATCAGGACCTTTACCTTTCTGGTTTGGTAGATCTTCAAGGAATTCAACATGAAGACAGTCTTGAACCTTCTTTGTAACTTTGTTATACACCCGAAAACCTTTACTGTTTGTAGAATAACCCAAGAGATATCCTTCCTCAGACTTGCCATCAAATTTTCCCAAATTGTCAATGGTATTAAGAATAGTAAGAGGACATCCAAAAGGCTTCATAAAGCTGATACTAGGTTTTCTGTCCATCAATAATTCATAGGGTGTCTTCATTTGAGGTTTGGTGATAGAAACTCTATTCAAAATATAGCAAGCAGCACTTACTGCTTCAGCCCAAAACTGAATAGGTAAGAGTGAGTCTGCTAGCATAGTCCTTGCTGCTTCTATCAAAGTTCTGTTCTTTCTTTCTGCAACTCCATTCTGCTGAGGAGTTCTTGCAATACTGAATTCCCTCTTGATCCCCTTGTTAGCACAAAAGTCATCCATAAGTTTGTTCTTGAACTCAGTCCCATTGTCACATCTAATACCTCTAACCTTGTGTCTTAACTGATTTTCTAGGGAGATGATTAAGTCCTGAATGGCATCAAATGTCTCATCTTTAAATCCCAAGAAAAAGACCCAACTAAAATGACTGCAATCATCTGTGACAACTAAGCAGTACTTCTTCTTGTTGAGGCTTGAAACAGAAACAGGTCCAAAAAGAACCATATGCAACAGCTCCAAAGGTTCTCTTACAGTTCTTTCCTCAAGCTTCTTACAGGAGGCTTTATGTTGTTTACCCTTCTTGCAGGCCAAGCATGATTGATCAGTCTTGAAAGTTTTGGAAGGTAAACCTCAAACTAGATTGCCTCTGACTAACTTGTTGATGTTCTTGAAATTCACATGACCTAGTCTTCGGTGCCATAGATGTGCTTCTTCAACTGATGCTTTAGCTACTAAACATGTAACTTTCTCAGTAGCTAAGATATTCTTCATATCAATGCTGTACACATCATTGGTCCTTGGTGCCCTTAAGACCACTAATTCTTCAGCTTCAAACTTGAATTCAGGTTAGAGAATTAAACATTCTGTATCAGTGAACAAGACTGGGTACTTCTTGTCACAGATATGAGAAACTGATAGTAAATTGAACTTGAGCTCCTTCACATAACTAACATTCTCAAATTCAATCTTTCCAGTCTTGATAGTTCCTTTGCCTGTAATTCTCCCTCCAGTAGCATCATCCCCAAATGCAACTTTTCCTCCAAAAAATGGCTTAAAATCTGACGGAATCTGCTTTTCTCCTGTCATGCTTCCAGAGCAACCACTATCAACAATCAAATGATCTTTAAGTTCCTCTTCTAGGTTGCCCTGCACAAAGATAAGAAAGTTAGTTTCTTTTAGGAACCCAAGCCATTACTGACTTGTGTTCCCCTTGTGGAGTCACATACTTAAAATCTTTAAGTATGTAATTCCCATTATCTTTTAAAACATGATCAATAACTTTCTTTTGTTCAAAAACTTGATCTTTGTTAGAAAAACAACTTTCTTTTACAACAGCATGTTCTTTTTCACCCATACTTTCTGAAAGTACGGGTTTGTCCCCAGCAGTACTTTCCTTTTTGACCCACATAGTTTTAACTTTTTGGGTTGAGGTCTGTAGTTTAGGTACTCTATTGTAAGGCCTCTTAGATGTAGAGAAATTGGTATCATGGCCAGGAGCTCGTTTTGAAACATTTGGTCTTACATGAGTAGTACCTTGATTAGGTGAAAATCTCCTAACAGTACGTTGAGAGAATATTGTTTGTGGCTTACCAGTACCTTGAAAAGAATGACCTGAAGGTACTGGTTGTTTAGAAAAAGTTCTTTTGTGTTGAGGGTACCTATATGATTTGGTGAAATTACTATGGTTGACCCTTCTAGAATAGTTCCAAACAGGTTTGGGTGAAGCTGGTTTAGTTTCTGTAGGACTATATTGTGCAGATCTGGTCTTTGGGTATTGACTTAAGTAATTTGAATGTAGGGTACAATCTTTAATCAAATGATTAGGACTATAACAAACAAAACACAATTTTTGATTCATTGACCCAAATCCAGATCTTTGAGGGTTATAGCCAAGACCAGTGTGACCTCTAGGTGAATAATGAGAAGAGTTTCTAAAGTTAGCAGTATGTTGGAAAGAATTATTTGAAGGAACTGCTGAGTGACTAGCAGTCCTTTGATTAAAGTGAGAAAATACTGCTGGTTTTGAAAAAGGTTTAGAGAAACTCTTATCATTGACATTATTCCCTGATCCCCTAGTATTCCTATGATTCTTAAGAATCTCAACTTTGACTTCAGGTTTACTTGAATTAGATTGACCCTTAAGTTTATTCCTAAACTCTAGACTGTCTACCCCAAAACAAGAAACATCCTTCCTAGGTGGTTGAAAATTGCCAGTGGTAGGAGGAACAACATGATACCCTTCATCTTTCTTAAATTCATGAGGTGTTGGGCTTATGGGTTCCTCATCACTAGATGTGTTTTCTTCTGAACAAGTTTCAAATTCACTAGTTGAGAGTTCTTCTGAATTGACTTCTTTCTCAGGACTAGGTGTGGTCTCATCTGAGCTACTATATTCAACACCATAACCTAGACCAGTTGTAACACTTGCTCTCCTTTGTTTTTCACATAACTGGACATGAGAAAGACCAGCTTTGTTCCAACTTTTAAGCTTTTCTAACAAATCGTCTCTTTCCATAGTTATCTTTTCTAACTCAGACACCTTACATCCTAACTTCCATTCACTTAACTTTAACTGATAGTCTTGTTGTTGGTATTTTTCAGCCCAAGCTACTTCATTATTTTCATGTGTAATGATTTTAGCTTCTAAGGACTCTAAGGTCAATTGATAACCTAAGACTTCAGACCTAGCTTTATTATGTTTATCTCTTTCAGACACATAATCACTAAGTACCTTTTGATACACATTATTGCACTTAGAGCATACCTCAATAGCAGTAGATGAAGTAGGTGCAGCAGCAACCAAAGCCAGCAGGACAGGTGCATCTTCATTCACCATGCTCCAGTCAAAGCCTCCAAGATCTTCAGTGGAATCCAAAGTAGTATGTCCTGGTTCCTCATCAAAAGCTGTGCTCCAATCATATTCCTTCATTGCAACCATAGAGAGAGTAACTGGTTCATCATCAAATTCAGTACTCCAGTCAACCTCTGATAAGTTTTCTTGAGCCACAAATGCTTTTGGTTTTGGTTCAGGAAGCTCCTTGAGTTCAACCTTGGGTTTTTCTATCATCCTGTTTGCTTGATACTTGGCAAACTTACATTCCCTTGCAAAGTGACCAGTCTTTTGACAGTTAAAGCATTCAATCTTAGACTTGTCAAATGCAATACCTTGTTTGGCCTTGAAATCAATCCCTCTTCCTGTTTTCTTCATGAACTTCTTGATCCTAGCAGTAATCATAGCAACTTGCCATCTGATGTCAATTTCTTCTAGATCATCTTCTTCAATCTGCAGTAGGTCTTCTTCATAGGTAACAGGTAAAGTGGCTTGTTGAGCAAAGAATGAGCACACAACATCATCACAATTGATGTTGTTTGAGGGTTGTGAAGTGGTAGTAGACACAGTTGAGTAAACATCAGCAACAGTACTTTGAACTGGATAAGCAGTACTTTTAGTGGAAGTACTGCTTGTCTTGGCAGGAGACACAAAAGCAATACTGTTGGTTGATGAACCTGATTTACCATTCATCTCATGCTCATACACCTTCAAGTTGTTGTATAAATCATCAAAGTCCATAGTAGCCAAATCAGGTTGACCTCTGATCATAGTAGCAATCAAATGCCAGATAGATGGCAAACTCCTAAGGAACTTCAAGTTTGCATCTTCAGTAGAGACTTCTACACCATGTATCTCTAGCATACTAAGAAGATTTTGAAATCTGTCATAGGCAGCATCAAGTCCTTCTCTTTCTCCAACAACAAAGGTTTCAAACTGCTGCTTCAGCAAACTTCTGTGCATCTTCTTGGAAGCATCATTACCTCCAAATCTTGTTTTGATAGCAGCCCACAGTTGTTTAGCATCCTTAGCATTATGAAACTACAACAGGTGACCATCAGGGATAGCAGACAGTAGTATGTTGAGAGCTTTGTCTTGATTCCTCTTCACAGTTGCAGAGAGTTGTTGCTGAGGTGGTTTAGGCTGTCCAGGAACAACTTCAGGTTCTTCTATAACTTGATTTACATTGACAATGATATCCTAAAGTGCAGAGTCAGTAATAGCAATGTACTGCCTCATCTTCATGCTCCAGATATCATACTCTCCCTTCTTGACTATGGGAATTCTAACAGTGGTGATGGATGGCATAGGTGTAGGTTCAGGTTGAGACATCTTGTAGGGTTTGTTTAGAAGATCGACTTGATTTAGGGTTTAGGGTTTCTTCTTAATCAGAGTTTCCACACCAGCTCTGATACCACTTGTTGGATCGTTATACTCTGACCAAACTACTTTATTATAGCTTGTCTAAGGTTTAGCAGTCTTGGATAAATCCTAAACTACTAATGATGAAACACTGAATTACTCTATTAAGTATGCGAAATTACTTAACAAAGCTAAGAAGAATTATAACAACTTAAAGACTTTATATTAATCAAACTTTGAACCTGCTGATTGTACTGATTCACAAACAACCCTAATATAGCTAATATCAAACTTTAGCTTTTCTCTAAAAGTATTCGTATCTCTAATAATTACTTAGGGATCCTTTTATAGGCACAAGGAATACCCTAGTCGGTTTACAATACTTGAACGACAAGTATACAAACTCTAACTTTAGAATATTCTAGATTATACATAATATTCCTAATCTAATCTTCAGTCTTTATCTTCAAGCAGTACTTTGACTTTATCAACGAGTAGTACGTTGATCACAAGCAGTACTTTGACTTTAAACACTTTAGCAGCACTTTGGTCTTCAGCAGCACTTTGATCTTTTGTACCCCAATACAAAACTTTAGCATATCATAAGATATAGCAAATAAAGAATTAGTTAACACATATGGAGAAAAAACAATAAATTTACATAAGTTAGTATTCCCAAAACACATGTTTGCTTTTGGCATGGTCATTTATAGGTTTTTTTTTTGGTTATTACATATCAATGTCACAGGTAATCAATATAATCAAGCAATTTAGCTTTCTTACTCGTGAACTACATTACTGTTTGGCTAAGGTCATGATAAGGGTTATAAAGGTTGATAGATACCAGTATGTGAAGGCAGTTGACTACCCCCATAGTTGACATCAGGAGATAAAAGATGGCTTTTTGTCTTAACTTTGATCATCACACTCGAAATAGAAAACATCTTTGCGACTCTCCTAAACCTGCACAGGTTATAACATATGAAAATGTCAAATACAGATTTAAGTACTCAAAGCCCTTCCTTTCCTATATATACAAATCAGTAGATACAAATCAGCTAATAAGATTGACACTACTGGCAAGTTAGTGACGCGTGCTATTGATGATAAGCTCAGACCTCTGCCTGTACTTAACTCGAGTGATGAGGTATCTTCAATTGATCAACATAATATCCTCTCTAATGAAAGTCAGCATACAGATCAAATTCAATCTTGTTATGACACAAATCTGTTGGAAAAGACTGACATGTTAATCTCATCCAATTCAACAAATATGTGTCATAAAGGGGGAGAAAGTGATCTGTATGATGACAGTTCTAGACTTAAGGCTGAGTTTTCTATGACAATGGACCAGAACATGGTTGAAAAAGAAATGTTTAATCAACTTCTTAAAAGGTTTTCACAACTTGAAAAACATTGTATTTCACTCGAAATTGAAATACAACAAAAAGAAGAATGTCTTCAAAGTCGCAAACCTTGTTTGAATCCGGAATTGCCTGGACTTATTGAATATTTTGTGATAAAAAATTTGAAAACTCAGCTGCAAGACAAGGACTTAACGATCAACAACCTAAAAAATTGAATTAAGATGTATGAGCGAAGTAACGAAGCCAAATGGAAACATGAAATTAATGAAACCGAATGCAAAATGGCTAAATTACGTATGGAAAACAAGACTTTGAAAGTGCAATGTAAAGAACTATGTGACTCAATCAAAGAAATAAAAGCTAAGAATGTCAATCTGACAACCTCTCAGTTAACTAAACACAATGATCTCATTGCTCAAAGTCTGACTACATGTCCCACAATTTCTGGTGTACAAATTGTGCCAAGTTATGTTACAAGGAGTCAAATGAACCCTAATCTTTCAAAAACATCTATCTTGGGAAAACCAGTTTTAAAAACAGTTGGTAATCATTTTACCATTAGACAACCAAATTCTTTTATTTCTAAAAGACAAAAATTCTCAAAAGCTCGGTTTGTCTCCCAAGTAGATGAGAAACGAGTTTTGATCAAGTCTGTGGATTCAAAACTTAAAACTCGTAATCAATTAGTCACCACACAGGTTAAGGTTCAGAATCATAAATCAAATTGTCACAAACCTGAAATGCCTTTAAGACTTAGACTAAGGAAATCAGACAACAGAACCATTCACCATAAAAGTGTCACAATGCATGAAATACCATACAGGCTTAGATCCTCCTTTATATGGGTGCCAACGGGAAGAATATTTATAATGAATGGTAACAAATGGTCACATGTGTGTACGAAAGACATAGAAGTTTCAAAGGGCTTACATAACAGTTTTAAGAAAGTCCATGTGTGGCAACCAAAGACACTGTTATCTCCCACGGTTGGAGACATGTTTAATCTCAAGTGATGTACGATCTTCTGGACTCCTGGTTAATTCTTTTCAGGACTCGTTCTTCACCTGTCACTAACTGACTTATACCTGGTGTTTATCCTGTTCATTGTTCTTGTATATAATTTGCCTGCTTTGCATACATTTTTCTTTAGCTGTTCTATTCCTCCTCCCATGTATTGGTATTACTTGTCTTGGAATTTTTTTTGTGTTTTTTTTTCTTGATTATATGCTGCTTTAGTTGGTATGTTGCTTCTAGATTTTATCTGGTCCCATGACTTAATGCGTACTCCCTATAAATTATGTTATGACATTTGTCACATTTATAACTATAGGGTTTGTTTCGTATTTGTGGATTTTTGTCAAATAAGTGGTATGGTAGTACAAGGACTAGTTCTGCCATTTTCCTTAAATGTTTCCCACATATATATATATATAGTTTTTTNAAAAGGGTTTTGCGAGTAAGGAACCAAAAAAATTGCGAGTATGGTGTTTTGAATTGCTTTGCGAGTATGGAATTTGGTCTAGCGAGTATCATGTTTTGTTTATGCGAGTATGGAATCCAAAGTTAGCGAGTATGAAGGCCTGTTTAGCGAGTAAGCTATTTGTGAGTTGCGAGTATCACTTGGCAACTATTATTTGCGAGTATGAACATGTTTCTGCGAGTATCATTTCATAATTTTGCGAGTATGGTTTTCAAAACCTTGCAAGTATGAGTTTTGGTTTTGTGTCTTGCGAGTATGGTCATGGTAGGTTAGCGAGTATGACATTTTTTTTAGCAAGTATCATTTTAATTTAGCAAGTCCAAGTTTTCTTTGAGTCGAGTTCTATTTCTTTTATAAGCCGGACTTGGCTTTTACTCACTTCATCGAGTTATCGAGTGAAGCTCTTTTAGTTATTTTCTAAACGTTACACCGTTGAAATTTTCTTAAAGTCTTTTAACTTAGTTCATTTCTTATAATCTTATTTTCTTTTCTTTTAAAAGCTTTACTTTTACTTTATGTTTATTAAATCTAAAAACCCAAAAACAATTTTAAATTCTTAGTTTATTTTTCTTTCTTTCAATTTTTTTAATCTTTCTTTCTTTCTTTTATTTCTTTTATCGTTTATGTTTTCCTTTCTCATTTATTTTAGTTTCCTTAAACACGCTTTTACTTTAATTTAAACAAAGTTTCGTAGTGTAATTAAAAACCAAATCAAATCTTTCAAACCAATTCACATCACATAACTCACGACTCATTTGACGAGATCAGTTCAACCCTCATTGGGACTACGACCCGAGGTTCAAGCTTGCACACTTGCTAGAATTCTCGAATCAGAGAACATGGTTGAAAAAGAAATGTTTAATCAACTTCTTAAAAGGTTTTCGCAACTTGAAAAACATTGTATTTCACTCAAAATAGAAATACAACAAAAAGAAGAATGTCTTCAAAGTCGCAAACCTTGTTTGAATCCGGAATTGCTGGACTTAATGAATATTTTGTGATAAACAATTTGAAAATTCAGCTGCAAGACAAGGACTTAACGATCAACAACCTAAAAAATCGAATTAAGATGTATGAGCGAAGTAATGAAGCCAAATGGAAACATGAAATTAATGAAACCGAATGCAAAATGGCTAAATTACGTATGGAAAACAAGACTTTGAAAGTGCAATGTAAAGAACTGTGTGACACAATCAAAGAAAGAAAAGCTAAGAATGTCAATCTGACAACCTCTCAGTTAACTAAACACAATGATCTCATTGCTCAAAGTCTGACTACATGTCCCACAATTTCTGGTGTACAAATTGTGCCAAGTTATGTTACAAGGAGTCAAATGAACCCTAATTTTTCAAAACCATCTATCTTGGGAAAACCAGTTTTAAAAACAGTTGGTAATCATTTTACCATTAGACAACCAAATTCTTTTATTTCTGAAAGACAAAAATTCTCAAAAGCTCGGTTTGTCTCCCAAGTAGATGAGAAACGAGTTCTGATCAAGTCTGTGGATTCAAAACTTAAAAGTCGTAATCAATTGGTCAACACACAGGTTAAGGTTTAGAATCATAAATCAAATTGTCACAAACCTGAAATGCCTTTAAGACTTATACTAAGGAAATCAGACAACAGAACCATTCACCATAAAAGTGTCACAATGTATGAAATACCATACAGGCTTAGATCCTACTTTATATGGGTGCCAACGGGAAGAATATTTATGATGAATGGTAACAAATGGTCACATGTATGTACGAAAGACATAGAAGTTTCAAAGGGCTTACATAACAGTTTTAAGAAAGTCCATGTGTGGCAACCAAAGACACTGATATCTCCCACGGTTGGAGACATGTTTACTCTCAAGTGATGTACGATCTTCTGGACTCCTGGTTAATTCTTTTCAGGACTCGTTCTTCACCTGTCACTAACTGACTTATACCTGGTGTTTATCCTGTTCATTGTTCTTGTATATAATTTGCCTGCTTTGCATACATTTTTCTTTAGCTGTTCTATTCCTCCTCCCATCTATTGGTATTAGTTGTCTTGGAATCTTTTTTGTGTGTTTTTTTCTTGATTATATGTTGCTTTAGTTGGTATGTTGCTTCTAGATTTTATCTAGTCCCATGACTTAATGTGTACTCCCTGTAAATTATGTTATGACATTTGTCACATTTATAACTATAGCGTTTGTTTCGTATTTGTGGATTTTTGTCAACTAAGTGGTATGGTAGTACAAGGACTAGTTCTGCCATTTTCCTTAAATGTTTCCCACATATATATATATAGTTTTTTTTTCTCTTCTTTCTCTTGCGGTTTAATCACAACCTGTGCATACTCCCTCCAACTATTCTCTAATTTCTCGTACTAATCGCAACGGGGTGTATTTGCTTCTATTGTTGTTCTCCTTGGTGGGTTTGATCTCTCTCTGTTTGGTGTTAAATTTATCTTTGTGTCTTATGCTCACTCGTTTCGTCATTTTCATCATTTAGGTGGTGGAATTGTTCAAACGAGTCTCGTTGATTTCTTATCACCAATAGGTTAGATTTTGAATGTTTATAATTGCATTTGTTAGTTCCTAGGTACTTCCATTTTATTGTTCCTTGATTTGATTATGAGAAAATACTTATGAATAGTTGTGAATAGAGTAGTGATAGATATTGGAGTGTTTAGGGGTGTTGCGTTAGGACTAGGACTAAATCATTGTTGCTTTTATTCCTTTCTTTGTTAGTCTTGTATTTGTTCAACTTAGTTTTAGTAGGATCTGGCATTAGGTGGCTGCCTGTGTGTGGTATGCTTGATTGCGATTAGCATCCATTCTTAATTGCGGTTAGCGTCCATTCTTGATTGCGGTTTTCTCTTAGTTTCATGACTGCGATTAATTTGTATTGCGGTAACTGTGTTTGCGATTAACTTGCTCTGTGGTTACCATCTATAGCGATTAACTTAGTTTGCATCTAGCCATATCTGCGTTTATTTCGTCTTGCGATTAACTCGCCTTGCGGTTACCTTAACTAGCGGGTGGCGTGTCTTTCGGTTAACTCGCTCTGCGGTTATCTCGCTCTGCGGTTAAATTGCCCTGCGGTTAATTCGTCCT
>LBNU01017285.1:42804-74540 GCA_014162995.1 Artemisia annua
GTCACTCTCTATTTCCTTTTGGGCCGTCACTCTTTAAATTATAACCTGACGGCCTACACCATATAACACCTGACGGCATCAGGTGTAAAAGTTCCAAATCTTTCTGGCCCGTCATTTGAAAATTGGTTTTCACTCTTTTGTCAATGTATGCTGACGGCGTCACCTTGTGACTCTGATGCCGTCAGGTAGTAATTCCTGCTTCTTTTGAGACTTTGTCGTTTTCTTCACTTTTATGCTCCAAAAACGTCAAAATATGCATGTTTTCCAGAATTCTTCTCAGAAGTACCTAAAAGGACAAAAGGAACGATTTAGGGCAATATTTGATCATACTTATACGAATTAGGGCTTAAATGACCCCCTAAAAGCGTAACACTTTTCGTCTCATCAAATACCATTACACTTAAGATTTGCTTGTCCTCAAGCAAATGAGCTTTTATTCCAATCAAAATATGAGTTAGGGGTTATTTAAGACAAATATAAAAGTAATTACAACAAATAGTTATTAGACCCTAATCATAACAAGCACGGAAATCATACACTAGCACCTCACAAATAGTGTTTGGATTATCTCATCTCTTAAATGTCATAGAAGTATATCTCATAAATGAAAACGGAAAATAACACTCACTACCTGTCATAGCAAATAGATTACCATAGGCTTGGGAGAGGATCAATTACTCCTCCACTAGGCGTAAGCACCTAAGATAAACTAACAAAGAGGGCTTTCCAAAGGGTTGTAACGTAAGGTGTAGGGGTATGATAAACACGGTTTGGTTGGAATAAAGGGTATTTTAATGGTGGCAAGTTAATTATCATGATCAAATACATGCACTCTACATCGTTGCTTAAGTCAAGACTCGACTCGATCTTAAATTAAAAATGAAATAACAAAAACTAAAAAGAAACATAAAAGGAAACAGGATGGTAGTCTGTATGTTTTTCTCTTTTCTTTTTCATATATTTTTTTTTCTTTTGTATTTTTCTTGATTTTTTTTCTTTGTTATTTTTTTTTCATACACTCTTGCCCTACCATCCAAAACAATACATCATAGGGGAGTTGCATTCCCCTTACACTTGAATCTTTACATAACTTTACAATTACTATTCTAATGACTCGAATTAAGATAATTGAAAAACTTGGAGTACTTTTAAAATATTTAGCACATATGGGGGTAATAATGTCGTTCTTCCCCATTACTCCATTACACTAGTACTTTACCCATGAGTCCCAATCGTCCCAAAACAATATGTACAAGGATATGACTTAACTTAGCAACCATGTAATTGACTAGATAATTAACTAAGGGTTTAACAAATGTTTTCACAATAATGCACCAAAGGTGGGTGCATACAAGGTAGGATAAGGCGATTTGGGTGTACATTTAGTGGGGTGTAAACAAATTCTCACTTTGAGTAAGATGCTCAAAGATCGAAAAGAAAGGATAGGCTCAGAGGGATGTACTAGGGGTATCGTGTACCAAAAATGTTTACAACGCAAAGGGTGTGGGAGAATTACTTGACCAATGAAGTCAATGTAATTATAACAAAAATACGGGTGTAAAACAATGGGTTAATCCTAATGCCTCTTATCATCTAGTAAATCTTAACTACACGAATGTAGTCTCACTTGTGGATTTGAGATGGTCCTAACGCAAGTTCTAGAATCTAAACGCTACCGGTACTCACATCATAGCACCAAAGATGGGTGCTTTTCCAACCAATTCTAGGGGCGAACCTCACATATTTGGGGTGGAAAATATTTATAATGGTACGGTTTTGTGCTAGTCATACAATTTCCTATCCATGAGACGCTCATTAAGACCAAGGTTTCACTTCTAAATGTTGTAAAAAATTTTAAATTGGCGCTAAAATTGCCTTAACAAATATTTCTCTTGGTTTCATTACAAATTTACTATCAAACAAAGCAGAACATCAAGCGTAAGTGTATTCTCAATGGTGCCTTCATTTACCCCCCTTACACTTAAACCGAACATTGTCACCGATGTTCAAATAGAAGACGTAAAAGTAAATAAAATGAAAGAATGAAATCAAATACTCCCCTGAATCGTTTGATGTGGATAATGAAGTAATATGGTTAGATATTCTTTCAAGAAAGACGAACGTTCAAAGCTTCCCTTCCAAAATAATAGACGTCTTCTTGTCCAAAATAACCTGTTAACCTGAAAAAGATAAAGGCCAACCTCGCATAAAATCGGCGGTATAATCTGCATAATAGGATATAATGCTTGTGGAATGAATATTTTGCAGAATTCCTGGAGATTATAAGTTATAGAATTAACAAAACTTTTTAGGTTTCCGGAAGAAATACAAAACTTTCAAAAATTGAAGAAAATTTTAACCTGACGCCATCAGGTGTTATGCCTGACGCCGTCAGAATGATCTGACAGAATTCTCATGTTAAGTTTCCGGAAAAAATTCTGGAAAAACTAGATCTTACTTCCTGGAATTCCTGCAAAAATTCATTATGACTCGATACAAGCATTTGACTCAAACAAATACTAATATGTATGTTAATTTACATTGTTATGATTCATGTTTATTCGTTCATTATAAACCGATTTAGATTTCCCTTACACTTAGCTTTTGCAAAATACCTTTATATGTAGTTAAGACGAAGTAAAAACAAAATAAAGCATTTTCACAATTTAGTTTGAAGCATGAATTAATAACAAGAAATATAACTTACATACAGAAATAAATAAAATCAAATAAACAAACAAACAAACACAAAGCATGGGTTGCCTCCCAAGAAGCGCTTTTCTTTATTAACGAGTCTTATAGCTAGACTCAAAGTCACCGTACGTTATGTGACTTCGTCTCTTACTACGACGTAACCTTGATATATGTAGTCCCTATCGCCCGGGTGATGATACCTCAATCGCTCCACACTTGCGGTTACCTCACCCCCTCTCTTACTGACCAAGCTAACCATCCCATTCTCACATAGGTTTTTAATTGTAAATGGTCCGTACCACCAAGGACTCGGTTCGTCGGTGCATGCCTTTGTTTCTAAATGCCTTAGGAGCACTAAGTCTCCTTCCGTGAATCCAGTGTTGTTATCGATGTGCTTCTCCTTCCCCATAAAATTCTCTTCATCATTCCTACATTCTTCTAACTCACTTTCATTATGATTCTTAATCATTGCCTCCCATGCAAGGATCTTTTCCTTAACATTACCTTTGAGTGCACCGGGGTCCGCCTCCGCCTTCATCCGTAGATTAGCTTCTCTTATATATCGTGGGATCATCGGGAAGCTTATTGTTTTCTTCCCCTTTTTGATTCGGATAGTATTGCTCTCGTAATCGATTTGTGCCCTTGTGGTCGCAAGGAATGGTGATCCAAGAATTATTGGCATATTTGCCTCACTTCTCTCAACGATCATGAAATCGACCGGATACATGAATCCGGCAATGTTAACTAACACATCCTCCGCAATTCCTAATGGGTACTCATACGAATGTTCTGCAAAGGAAAGTTTGGCACGAGTGATTGAGGGCTGTTCATTGGTTAGTTGAGCATATATGGACAATGGCATCAAATTTACATCGGAACCTTGGTCAGCTACCGCATCTAGGAATTTGAGTTTTCCAATGCGGCATGGTACTTCAAATACCCCGTGAAACTCTTGCTTTGCGACTAATTTTTGTCTTATGAGGCTTTCATACAGCTGACCTCCGGGTAGAGTGTCGGATTCGTCGTTTGGTTTTGTCTCATCCGACTCCTTATGGGGGAGATGGGTACGTCGATAATTCTTCACCCAATCGGTTATGGTTTCCTTATTTATCTCGTGCTTTAGGTAATGCCTCACTTGTTGTGACTCTGGTGTTTCCACTTTTTGGCGCTCATCGGAGGGCGCCTCCTTTTCGTCCCCGGAATTGCATTTGCGGTCATTGGTGTCTTCTTTGTCGAGTGAGATGAGGTCGATCTTGTTGACCTCCACAGTTACCATTCTTCCCGTATTTTCGCCTTCGCTCCCTCGGATGACGGAAATGGTATTTACCATTCTATTGCTGGGAGTTTCAGCTTTCTTCCGCATCAATACCTTGTTCGGAGCTTTTGTCTCTGTGTACTCTCTCAAAAGTCCCACCATTTCCGTCATCTTCTCATCTACCCTTTCTTTTTGCTTGTACATGGCCTCCTCAAACGTAGCCAATCGTTCGGAGTGTTTTGACATGTATTCTCTCATTTGAGTTTCGAATGTTGGGCTGAGCTCTTGAGGTGGTGAGCTGGGGCGAGTATACCTATGGAAGGGTTTAGTGTCTTCCCTAAGGGGCGATTCGGATAACAGTGTATGCCTAATGCACGAAACAGAGTTGACAGTTGCTCTTTGTGGGCTCAAGTGTCTTCTTCGTTTCTCCATAAGGTATTCAACCCTTCTTTCAAGCTCACTAATGTTTCCCTCGGTGATTTGGTTGGCTTTGTCAGGTGATGAGTATGTGCTTACTGCCGCACGCACCTCGTGGGAAATTTGCCACAATTCATCATCGTCGGATGCGAGCTCCTCAATGATTTCCCATGATTCTTCGGCGCTCCTATCACGCAATCTGCCCCCGACTGCTTGATCGATGGCACGCTTGGTGTGGTAGGCAACATGGTCATAGAATATTTGAATTTGAAGCCAGAGGTTGATGCCATGATGAGGGACTCGCTGGAGTAAGTCTTTGAATCGAATCCGCGCTCCGTAGAGAGTTTCGCCTCGACGTTGCTCAAACATCAAGATATCCTTTCTTAGCTTGGTAGTTCTCCCCGGTGGGAAAAATTGAGCAAGGAAACGAGTTGGGAGATCATCCCAAGAGGTGATGGATCCTGCGGGAAGTCGCTCAAGCCATTGACTAGCTTGGTCCCATAGAGAGAATTGGAAGAGACGCAATCGGGTCGTCTCTCGAGTGGCAACATCAAGGTCTATTGAATCTACGATTTTGAGGAAATCCTTGAGATGTTGATTTGGATCTTCGGAACGAAGTCCATGGAATGTGCATCCGCTTTGCACCAACCGGATGGTGTCGGATCGCAAGGGAGTGAAATTGGCTCCTTGAGTGAGCTCAATGGTGTTGCGATAGCCAAGGTGGCTAGGTCGGGAATACTCTCCTAAGGTACGGGGTCTAGGAGGTTGGTTTGGTTGTGGTGTGTGGTTTGGTTGAAGTGGGTTATTGGGGTCAAGGATGTTACCACCTTCCATGATGGCGGATGGAAAAGGTTACGAACAAAAACACAAAGAAATAAGATAGACTAAAGAAATCCTAGAAAAATAAAATAAAAATCTCACTAGAAAGGATCTAGCGAGTAGACCTAATAAAATAAAAATTCTGCCTAAACAATAACTATTCCCCGGCAGCGGCACCAAAAACTTGATGCGTGGTTTTGTGACCTAACAACAGGTTTTACCTCTCAAGGGATCTCAAGAGGCTTACAACCCCACCAGGCAGTGTACCTGACCGATGTAGTATAGGATAGTGGTAAGTACGGGGGATTGATCGTTCTCTCACAGGGAATAGTGTTCGTTAGGACAGAAAAACTACTCTAATAGGTCTAAGGGTGAAGGAAGATTATTTTTGTATTTTTATGTTTTTATGAAAGCAAGTAAAATCTCGGTTTTGAAGGAGTGGGCGGAATTAGTTGCTAGTCAACTAACCCAAAATAACTACAATTGCAAATAAAATAAAATATCTAAACTATTTGGTTGTGAAAACTATATGGAGAAAAGTTGTGTTTACTTAGACTTCATTACTCCCTAACTATCTTTTACCGGTTAATTGATATGTATGTTACTTGTGTGGATGAAGGGTGATGTGTGCTATTTTACACATACTTTTGACCTTAGTTTAAGTGTGTATTAGACCAAAAACTAACGTGAAACGCCAAAGATATAGTGTTTTTGTGTTTGTGACTGTGCAGGAAAGGATATTGCATAAATGGCATGAAAACCAACCAAAAAGCCCTAAAAGAGCACGAGATTTGGAAAAGAGTCAAGAAGCCGAGTCAAAGATGAAATTTACTCAAGTAAAGCCAGTGACGATGTTTTCATTACTTAAAGGCTCGTGAATATGAAAGAGATACTTAACCGAAGATTGAAGATGATTATCATGTATAAGCTTCCCAAACTCGAGCAAGTGGTCACTTTTATATCATTGAAGACTTTTTGAAGACTCGTTAACATATTCCTCAAGATTACAAGGACTTAAGTTTACTTTTTAGAAGTCGTTTAGTAGTGTAATGAAAGTTTATGTGTTACTTTCATGAACAAATAGAGTTAAGGGGGCTAGATGTAAAAGGAATCCACCATGGAAACCTTAAATACCCACCTTAAGCTTCATTTTGAAGCTAGTCTTAATTTTGAAGTCTTCATTTTAGTTTTTCCTTATGTCATTTTAATTTTATGTCATTTACTTTACTTGTCATTTATTTTCTTGTCATTTAAATTTATGTCAATTTAATTTTCATGTCTTGATTTACTTATTGTCATTTTATTGCTTTAATCTTTACAAGTTCTTTCTTAATCTTTACAAGTTTTTATAAATTGCTTTGTCACCTTTGCATGTTTTTATTTGAGTTTCATAAAAAAGCTTATGGGTTAGGGCTTGCAAAAGAAGCCGTGGCTTGTTTGCTTATTTTTGAGCTTATTTTAGTGTCTTCACGTTTTATTAATCAAGTTTTTACAAGTCTTATTTACTTTTTATGAAATTTGTGTCACGTTAAAAGTTTAAAAAAAAAAGTCCAGTATATTTTTTTAGGGTTTAGTAGCGAGTATTATTTTTTTTTCTTGTGTAGCGAGTATGTATTTTAATTAGTCCTAGCGAGTAAGAGTTTTAAATGGTCTAGCGAGTATTGTTTTTAATTCCATTTTAGCGAGTATGTTGTTTATACCCTAGCGAGTATTGAACTTGGCTAGGTAGCGAGTTTGGTGTTTTTTATGTACTAGCGAGTTTGAGTCTTTATTTTCTTTAGCGAGTATGGTCTAAAACCTTAGCGAGTTTCATGTTTATTTTACCTTAGCGAGTTTCATTTTTTATTTTACTAGCGAGTTTGAGTTTAGTATTTTTGTTAGCGAGTTTGTTTTAAAGTCTCTTGTCAAGTTTAATTTTAGTCTAAGTCTTTGAGTCGTGTCTTGTTTTCTTCTTCTCTTATCTTATTTCTTTTTCAAGTCGAGTTAGACTTTTATTTTCTCCATCGTTCTTCGAGTGGAGTTTTGTTCGGTTCATTCCTAAACAAAACTCTGCCAAAATTTCTTTTAATCTTTTTAACTTAGATTATTTTTCTTTTACTTGTTTTATTTTCTTTTAAACATTTACTTTTCTTTTCTTTCATTTATTAAATTTAAAAACCAAAAACATTTTACGTTCTTATTTAATTTTAATTTCTTTCTTTCTTTCATTGCTTTTTACGTTTATGTTTTCTTTTCTCGTTCATTTTAACTTCTTTACTCACGTTTTACTTTTCTTAAAGTTTTAAATAAAGTTTAGTAGCGTAAACAAAACCAAAACATATCTTTAAACCCATTCACATCACATAACTCACGGTTTTGAACGACTAAGATCCATTCAACCCTCGTTGGGACTACGACCCGAGGTTCTTGCTTTCATAGCTAGATTACACCTTGTCAAATTTTTGGCGCCGCTGCCGGGGAGCGGTTGATAAGATTAAGTTGTTTGATCGTTCGAGACTTGTGATTTGAAGACCCTTCTTTTAGAAGTTAACGCTTTTTCTTAAAAACAAAAACAACAAAAAAATTTATAAAACCTATAAAAACCAAAAATATTTTCTCTTTTCTTTTATAAACCTATAAAAACCAAAAAGATTTTCTTTTCTACTTTCTTTTTCACTTTGTTGTGTTTTGATTTGTATGATCACTCGTTCCAAGTCTAACTTGTGCCAACTAACCGCAGTCGTCGTAGACGGAGGCAAAGAAACGTACCCGAGTTACGTGATCTTCCTACTCCCATCACCGAGATGGCCGACCAACGCACGATGCAGGAATTGCTCCAATGTCCTACCGAAGGATATGGAGATGCTATTGTTCTACCCCAAATCCTTTCTGAGAATTTTGAGCTTAAAACCGGTTTGATTCAACTTGTCACTTCTAATCAATTTCAAGGTTTTGAAAGGGACGATCCTCATGCCCACATCCGTTGGTTCAACAAGTTAACTTCAACCATGAAATTCAAAGATGTCCCTCATGAAGCTATCAAGCTAATGCTCTTTCCCTTTTCTCTAGAGGGGGCAGCCCGAGTTTGGCTCGAGAAAGAACCCCCTCGTTCCATTACCACTTGGGAAGAGCTTGTTTCAAAATTCGTTAATCATTTCTTTCCCTCATCCAAAACAACAAACCTAAAGAATGATATAAACAATTTTCAGCAACGTTTTGATGAAAGCTTTGGTGAGGCATGGGAACGTTTCAAGGATCTTCTTCGAAAGTGTCCTCACCATGGTTTCTCCGAATTGCACCAAATCGATACGTTCTATAACGCTTTGACTCAAAACGATCAAGATTCTTTGAACTCAGCCGCCGGTGGCAATATCTTGAATCGTACTCCACGGGATATTCTTACTATCATTGAGAACAAATCTAAGGTTCCGACTTCTCGTAACAAACCGAATGTTTCGAAAGCAACGTTGTTTAATCCTTCTTCTTCGACGTCATCGGCCCAACCATCGGAGATGGCCGAACTTACCGATGCTTTACGTTTGATGATGAAAGAGTTTAAGAACCAGAATCAGAAACCCGAGCCCGTTAAAGCTGTTAATGAAGTGTGTGTGATTTGTGGTGGTCCCCATCAGTATTATAATTGTCAAGCCACCGATGGCCAAATTGGTAATGCTGACGTTGCAGCTGCCAACTTTATTCAAAACCAAGGTTTTAGACCTAACAACCAAATGGGACCACCAGGATTTCCACCATTGCAAACTCATCAAAACCGTTACCCTCAAAATAACCAAGGTTATCAAAACCAAGGTTACAACCAAAACCGTGCAACAAGCTACAATCAAAACCAAGGTTATCAAAATTATCAAAGTTCTCCACCCCAACAAACTTTTAACCAACAACCACCACCAAGGTCAACGTCTCCTGAGCTCGCCAATTACATCAAAACCAATGACGTGAGCATGCGAGCAATGCAAAACCAAATCAACAACTTGAAGGTTGACTTTAAGAAGGAAATCGACGCGTCAATGTCTCAACAGACTAATGAGCTTAAGCAAATGATGAACGCTTTTATGCAAATGAATCAACCATCATCGTCGAGTTGTCTTCCAAGTAATACGATTCATAACCCACGTGGTGATTTGAAAGCGATTACGACTAGAAGTGGTGTGTCATACGAAGGACCCACGGTTCCGACTACCTCGTCTTCTTTACCCCCTAAGGTGGTCGTCCGTGAGACCGAGGCGACAAAGGATAAGGAAATTCCTACTAACAACGGAAGGACCGAATACATCCAACCTCCGGTTGTCCAAAGTGAACCAAAGTTTAAAAGATCATTGCCTTATCCGGTTAACCCAAAGTTTCGTGAAAAAAATCACCAACAAATGAAAAAATTTCTTCAAATTTTTCAAGATATTCACTTTAACTTAAGTTTTGCGGATGCTTTGCTTTATATGCCTAAATTTGCAACAACTTTCAAAAGCTTAATGAGTAACAAAGAAAAATTGTTGGAGATTGCTAACGCGCCTTTGAATGAGAATTGCTCTGCGGTTGTCCTAAAGAAACTTCCCGAAAAACTTGAAGACCCCGGCAAATTTCTAATTCCTTGTGATTTCCCGGGAATGATTGAATGCCTAGCCTTGGCCGATCTTGGCGCAAGCATCAATCTTATGCCCTTGTCCGTTTGGAAAAGACTATCTCTTCCCGAACTAACTCCTACTCGAATGACTCTCGAGCTCGCGAACCGTTCAATCGCTCATGCAAAAGGTATCGCTGAAGATGTCATCGTGAAGGTTGGAAAGTTCTATTTCCCGGTTGATTTTGTTGTTTGTGATTTTGATGCCGATCCTCGAGTTCCTCTCATTCTTGGGAGAGGATTCTTGAAGACGAGCCATGCTTTAGTTGATGTTTTTGCTGAAGAAGTCACTCTCCGAGTTGAGGATGAGGCCATTACGTTTAATATCAAACAAACTTCTACAAACGCCGCCAATACATTTTCGGTTAAACGTATTGATGTCAAAGATGTTAGTAATGATGTTTCTTCCGAGTCTTCCAATCCTTCCCTTCCGAGTGAGGGAAGTGATTTTTCTATGGAAGAGCTCGAGGTTTTCTCTCATAATGATCCCGTTTTACCTCAAATTGATGAAGCCGTCTTTGATATGGAGGGAGATATTCGCTTAATTGAAAAATTGTTGAATGAACCACCGTCAACTCTCCCTCCCGAAAAAGTCAACTTGGAAGCTAAACCGTTTGAATCCGATTCTAAGTCCAAAGATCAAAGTAGTGGCAGTACCACTTCTAGAGTCGATGCTCTTCTTGAGGAGTTCGCCGATGAACTCGCTCTCCTTGATCCCATTCCACGAGAGGATGAGGACGTTGAATCCGACTTACGCAGATTGGAGTTTTTACTAAACAATGACGATGATGATTTTGTTGATGTTCAAGTTAATCAAAAACAAGTTGATAATTTCTCAAATCAAACTTCATCACTTGGTTCGCACTTTGAGCTTACCAACGACCAAAGTGATGATGAACTTTTTGATTTCAAAGCCGATCAAAGTGAGTGGAAAAACATTTTATATGGAAAATCTTTTGAAGAAAAATCTTTTGATGATCAAAGTGATGATGAACTTTTTGATTTCAAGGCTGATCAAACCGAATGGCGAAATATTTTATATGGGAAATCTGTTGATGAAAAATCTTTTGAGAAAAAATCTTTTGATGAAAAATCTGATGAAAAAGAATTCAAAAAGGAGTTTAAAATGGTAACAATCAATGAGGAATCTACTTTTGAGCTAAATGATTTATCTTCTTTTGAGGATGATTTGTTTTCTTCCGATGAGTCCACCATCGAGTACCTTTCCGATTTTTCCTGTGAAGACAAAGTTTTTAATCCAGGAATACTCGATGGTGGTAAAACTCATCCTTTGATGAATGTGACTCCAAACAAAAATTTTGAGCAGTTTTTAATGATGAAGGAAAATGATTGCTTTTCGCTCACTTCTGAGCAAAAATCTTTATCATTAATGAAAACAAAATCTTTGCTACCGTTTGACACGGGGAATGAGGACACTATTCTTGATCCGGGAGAGGGAAAATTTTTTCACAAAAATTTACTTTACTTGAACCCCACCCACCCTCCCGTGATTTTTGTGACTTCTCTTGTTTTACACTCCTCAGCGAGTGAAGATGTTGTTTTTGATCCCGGCATTCCTTCTTTTGTGTCAAATTTGTGTTTCATTTGCTCCCCCAAGGACAAGTAAATTCGGGGCGAGTCTAAGCTATACGACTCGTTACTAAACAAGCGCTTCGTGGGAGGCACCCCATGCTTATCCTTTTTATTTTATTATCTAATAAGTAACGAGAGGAGGGCGACCTCTTCCAATCTTGTGTTTGCTTGGTTGTTTGTGTTTGTGCAGGATTTCCCCAATTCATGATGACTCTCGTGCTCGTGGATCGTCTCATCTCCACTCGAGTCCCATGTATTGCTGCTTGCTTGGAAATCCTATATCCAAATCTTATCGACTAATGGTATCTTTGGCATACTTAATAAACGGCCTTAGATTTATTGTTAGGATTACCCTTACCTTGAAAACATTGAGGACAATGTTTATCTTTAGTCTGGGGGGGTGAATCTTCGATTTGATTGACCTAGCACTTTCACCATTGTCGTTTACTTACGCAACCCCGTTTTTCCTCAAAAATCCAAAAAAATTGAAAAATTTTGAAAAATTTCAAAGAAAAAAAGAGAAAAAATTAAAAATTATGCAAAAATAGAATAAAAGTTTTGACACCGCGTTTGACTTTCCTACTAGGTAAGAGTGAGAATAAAAATTTTGACTTGATCCGGGCGTGTTGAGCCCTAGCTTGTTCCCTTAACCAATGATGATCACAAAAGCTTTTGCTAGTTTTGTACACAAGGAGCTACTCTTTTGTCGGCTCCCGTACTTTACTTTATATATGCATGGCTTGATTATCGGCTAAGCATTCGCGGATCTCATTATTTGAGATTTTAAATTTGCGGAGAACGTGAAATGATAGAGTTTCTTTAGAAGTTAGATGCTAAGCATAGAGTAGTTGGATCTCTTTAAAGCTCATCGAAGGTACTCATGTCTTTTTGTTCCCACAAAATTGCTTCACCCCATATCTGTGCAAAATAATTAAAGATGTTAGGTTTAGCCGATGAGTAGTTCTTTATCTTCTTAAGAGAATCTTTGCTTGGGAAATTGGGTACACATCATGGATACACGCCAGTTGAGTTGTATTGTATATCGTTGAATAAGCGTAGTACGCATGTGGTTTCGGAGCTACCCTAAAGCCCGTTGTTATGTATGAGCTAAGGTGCTTTAAGACTTCGGATTGAGATCGGGCCTTGGATCCTAGATTCCAACCCTAGCAGTTGGCGGTAGGTCTTGGATTGAAACCGTGAAGGTTCGGAGTTGAGAAGTTACTAAGGCAAGAAAAAGAAAAAAAAAAGTATCAAGAAAAGAAAAAGAAAAGAAAGAATAAGGATGTATGTTGAAGATTTATGGATTATGAGTTCTAGGGTTAAGACTAATGTTGGTCGCGCGTGAGGTGCATGTTACGATCCTAGATCGGACACATGAGGTGCACGTGAAATGTACTCGCCTACTTATGTCTATTTTTGATGCATTCCAAAAGTCTTTGTATGTATCCAATATCCTTGATGTGGACCACATTTCTCTTGCAAACCTTCTTAAGAGAAGATCGATAACTACTTAGCGTTTGAATTTGGTATCTTTATCGGGCTAAAAACTATGAAACGAGATGCTTATGAAGAAATTCATTTCTCTCACAAAAATAAAATAATGAGATACAAAAATAGGAAAATGGGAGCCAACGGTACACGAGTAACTTCCATGAGTAGCGTTGGCATCTAATTTGTAATTAAACAATGATCCGTTTTTATTCTTAGTTTGGGGGCTTGTGAAAAATCAGGGACGATGAATTTTATCCAATCGGTCACTTTTCTATGAATCGTGTTCTTGCTCTATGACCCTTAATCGTTATTGAAAGATAATGAAAGTCAAGCACACCGTCATAAGCTAAAAGTAGTTTAATATATGATGTACATAATAAAACGGAAAACCGGGGCGTTTTAGGGAATAAATGATTTCGTATCTCTTTTGAACGTTTTGCTACTTTTCAAAGTTAGTAAAAAGAGAGGTGTGAAATTATTTATCTTTAAGGCGTGACGTGATTACATTGCGTGAGGACACGCAATACCTGTATTCCTAATAACTCATGGAGTGGCATACATATCTCTCCAATTCTATGAGCTCTTATCTCCTCCTATGCCATGCACGACACAACCATAGGGATTGTAAACAGTGGCTCATGCGTTAAATACTACCTTAATAGCCTAGTATGCCTTGGCTACATGTTTCCCAAGACGTTCAAGCACGTTACCATAAAGGAGGTTGGCCAGTTTTCTTGAGCCTAACATTGATGGAACAATCATCCCAACAAACAACAACACATCAATTAACCAATAATTAATAGTTAGGTTTCATTAGATCTAAGCAAACACAAGAGAATTTAGCTACACATGTTAATTAAAAGACAAGCAAAAGAGATAATCAACCAACACATAGACATATTGATTGAATTAAAGTGAAGACTTATCTTTAATTATATATGAGGGTTCCAAGGGTTGGAAACCCTAAAAAGTACAGAAAATTCGTCTAGGGTTTGGTGCCAAAAGTTCTCCACAAAGTTCCACCACACAATGAATGAAAAATAGAAAACTATATATAGATTTTACATACTGACGGCGTCAGGTTATAGAGGCTGACGCCGTCAACTCGCCGCCATTAGGTTTCTCGGATGGCCTAGATCCACTTCTGACGCCGTCACTCTCTATTTCCTTCTGGGCCGTCACTCTTTAAATGATAACCTGACGGCCTACACCATATAACACCTGACGGCGTCAGGTGTAAAAGTTCCAAATCTTTCTGGCCCGTCATTTGAAAACTGGTTTTCACTCTTTTGTCAAAGTATGCTGACGGCGTCACCTTGTGACTCTGACACCGTCAGGTAGTAATTCCTGCTTCTTTTGAGACGTTGTCGTTTTCTTCACTTTTATGCTCCAAAAACGTCCAAATATGCATGTTTTCTAGAATTCTTCTCAAAAGTACCTAAAATGACAAAAGGAACGATTTAGGGAAATATTTGATCATATATATACGAATTAGGGCTTAAATGGCCCCCTAAAAGCGTAACACTTTTCGTCTCATCAAGAATCTGGGAGGAATTCACTCAGTCCATTCACTCGTTTCTTGTAGATAAAGCGAATCTTGAGGCAAACAAAGATGGAAACAAGAGATCCGCCAAGCTTCTCATTCCAAGCATTCGATTCACAAAGCTTATTATATTAAGTCTCCAACGATCCCTTAAATTTCACCCAAGAGAAGAATCAGCTCTCCATCATCCCTATGATGAACATCCAGTAGGATATCTCAAGTACGATGCTAAAGGTACTGGCGAAATAATCTTTGGTATGGATATACCCAATGCTCTACTCACTCGTGGTATTCTCACTAAACCGTATTATGGGGAGTACATTAAAAATGGGTAGCGCCCATCTTTCAACGGTCAAATAATATTGAGAATATGTGGTAAATGGCAAATATTACCCTATCGGGGCAAATGATAAAACTTGGTTAAGGTTCGGTTTCATGAGCTCTATGTTATAATCTAATAACCCGACAAGTACCGATCATACTTGTTACCCGATGAATAATACTTGTATTCAATATATTATTACTAAACTCTATGAATTCACTCAACATTATTTGTTGACTTTTAGCATGTTTATCTCAGGTCCGTAAGTATCCTCAGCTTGGATGGGCTGAGCAAGGGAAGATTATCAATCAAGATGGCTCATGTTTTAAATATTTTATCATGTACTAAAATGATGAAGACTTTTTATTATCCTATGTATCTTTCAAACTTTGTAAACTTTAGGGACCTCTTGTAAAACTTAAATAACCTTTTAAGGTGTATGTTTATTAAATATTTCTTTTATGAAACTTGTTTATTATGTTTGTACTATGTGATCGATATATAGCACCCCATGTCCCTTCCGCTGCGATCCTAAAAATGGGGGTGTTATAGGTTTACAAATTCTTCTTCTAGGTAGAATGGGCGTTGGGGTCATATAAATTCTCCTTCTAACCATGGTCCGTATCTAGAAGTCTTCCTATCGGGGGGTTCCTCAATAGTGTCATAGGCATGTTTCTTAACATCATAAACCGGCCAAGTTTCTCCTTCTCCTACCACTATCTTGGATCTCTTACAATCAATCATAGCACTAGCGGTGGCTAGAAATCCTCTTCCTATCAACAAGGGGCATGTGGGGTCGCTAATCATATCGACGACGTGTAAATCGGCTAGTATTGTTAACTTTCCTATGTGAACTATCACGTCCCTTACTACCCCTACCGGGTATGCTACGCTTCCATCCGCTAACCCTATTATTACCTCGGTCTCTTCTAGCTTTCCTAGTTTGAGGGTGGTGTAGAGAGGTAGTGGAAGTAAGTTGAGGCTAGATCCAAGATCGGCTAGTGTGTCATAAGCTTCCGAATTACCAATCTTACATGGTAGGACAAATAGACCCGGATCATCTAACTTCTTAGGTAGTTTGTTTCGAACGAAGGCAGTCCCTTTCTCACCTAATTTGAGCTTCTTCTCATATTTTTCTAGTAGGGCGTTATAGTAGGGGGCTCGTTCTAACACATCAATAACCGGACGTCTCGCTTTGCTTTTGTTTGAACTCGGATTCAAACTTGGATATACGAGCTTCTTGAGATGCCATAAAATTCGACATCAACCCTTCAAAGTTGTTGGTACTCCCATGGTTGTTGGAAGGATTGTTATTGAAGGTACGGTTTGAGGAATTACCGTTGGATTGAACCGGTTAGGTGGGTTGGAAGAATTGTTTTGGGTACGTTTTGATTTGACTTCCACCTAAGGTTGGGGTGATTTTTCCATGAGGGGTTGTATGAATCTCCATAAGGGTTTGGCTCGGGTTTGAAAGTGTACCACTTATCTCCCGCTCCGTCGGTACGCGTGGATGCGTAGTCCACAAAAGCTTGTTCGGGGAGTTCCATGCAATCACGAGTGTCGTGGGGACCACTACATAATTCGCACGAAGAAGTGATTTTGTTCACTTGGCTTGAAGGTTTAGGAGCTTCGTAGGATTTCATGAGAAACTTGACTTGGTCTTCAAGTTCTATGATCCTACGGTCGGAAGTGCTTGAATTATTCGAAGGCAAAGATATTGCCTTGACCGTTTTATTCAAATCACGGGGATCATTCCAACTTTCGTTGTCATATAGAGCAAGATCTTCTAGGAGATCCCATGATTGTTCCGCACTTAGATCACGTAGCTTGCCACCGGCCGCTTGGTCAATGGTTTGCCTCGTGTGGAGATTGATGTGGTCATAGAAGATTTGGACTTGGAGCCAAAGGTCTATGCCATGATGAGGGACTTTTTGGAGTAAGTCCTTGAATCGAGTCCATGCCTCGTAGAGGGTTTCGCCTTGGCGTTGTTGGAACGCCAAGATATCATTCCTTAGCTTGGTAGTTCTCCCCGGTGGGAAAAATTGAGCAAGGAAACGAGTTGTGAGATCGTCCCAAGAGGTGATGGATCCTGCGGGAAGTCGCTCAAGCCATTGACTAGCTTGGTCCCGTAGAGAGAATTGGAAGAGACGCAATCGGGTCGTCTCTCGAGTTGCAACATCAAGGTCTATGGAATCTACGATTTTGAGGAAATCCTTGAGATGTTGGTTTGGATCTTCGGAACGAAGTCCATGGAATGCGCATCCGCTTTGCACCAACCGGATGGTGTCGGATCGCAAGGGAGTGACATTGGCTCCTTGAGTGAGCTCAATGGTGTTTCGATAGCCAAGGTGGCTAGGTCGGGAATACTCTCCTAAGGTGCGGGGTCTAGGAGGTTGGTTTGGTTGTGGTGGGTGGTTTGGTTGAATTAGGTTGTTGGGATCAAGGATGTTACCACCTTCCATGATGGCGGATGGTAAAGATTACGAACAAAAACACGAAGAAAAAGATAGACTAAAGAAAATCCTAGAAAAAGAAAATAAAAATCTCACTAGAAAGGAATCTAGTGAGTAGACCTAAAGAAATAAAAATTCTACCTAAACAATAACTATTCCCCGGCAGCGGCGCCAAAAACTTGATGCGTGGTTTTGTGACCTTACAACAGGTTTTACCTCTCGAGGGATCTCAAGAGGCTTACAACCCCACCAGGCAGTGTACCTGACCGATGTAGTATAGGATAGTGGTAAGTACGGGGGATTGATCGTTCTCTCACAGGGAATAGTGTTCGTTAGGATAGAAAAGCTACTCTAATAGGTCTAAGGGTGGAAGGAAGATTCTTTTTGTATTTTTATATTTTTTTGAAAGCAATTAAAATCTCGGTTTTTAGAGGAAGGGCGGAATTAGTTGCTAGTCAACTAACCCAAGTTTACTACTTATGCAAATTAAAATAAAATAAATATCTAAACTATTGTGGTTGTGAAAACAATATGGAGAAAATTGTGTTTACTTAGATTTCATTACTCCCTAACTATCTTTTACCGGTTAATTGATATGTGTGTTACTTGTGTGGATGAAGGGTGTATTCCTAATAACTCATGGAGTGGCATACATATCTCTCCAATTCTATGAGCTCTTATCTCGCCCTATGCCATGCACGGCACAACCATAGGGGTTGTAAACAGTGGCTCATGCGTTAAATACTACCTTAATAGCCTAGTATGCCTTGGCTACATGTTTCCCAAGACGTTCAAGCACGTTACCATAAAGGAGGTTGGCCAGTTTTCTTGAGCCTAACATTGATGGAACAATCATCCCAACAAACAACAACACACACCAATCAACCAATAATTAATAGTTAGGTTTCATTAGATCTAAGCAAACACTAGAGAATTTAGCTACACATGTTAATTAAAAGACAAGCAAAAGAGATAATCAACCAACACATAGACATATTGATTGAATTAAAGTGAAGACTTATCTTTAATTAAGCATGAGGGTTCCAAGGATTGGAAACCCTAGAAAGTACAGAAAATTCGTCTTTAGGGATTGCCCTAAAAGTTCTCCACAAAGTTCCACACTAATGAATGAAAATTAGAAAACTATATATATATTTTACACTCTGACGGCGTCAGGTTATAAGGGCTGACTCCGTCAGCTCGCCGCCAATAGTTTTCTCGGATGGCCTAGATCCACTTCTGACGCCGTCACCTTATAAAACCTTCTGGGCTGTCACTCTTTAACTTTACTCCTGACGGCCTACTTTTCCTAACACCTGACGGCGTCAGGTGTTAAATCCTCTGGCCCGTCATTTGAAAATTGGATTCCACTCTTTTGTCAAGGCTTTCTGACGGCGTCACCTTGTGACTTCTGACGCCGTCAGGTTGTAAATCATCATCTTTTGAGACTTTGTCGTTTTATTCACTTTTATGCTCCAAAAACGTCCGAATATGCATGTTTTCCAGAATTCCTCTCAAAAGTACCTAAAATGACAAAAGGAACGATTTAAGGCAATATTTGATCACATTTATACGAATTAGGGATTAAATGACCCCCTAAAAGCGTAACACTTTTCGTCTCATCATCAGCAAACAACTGCAGAGGTTCATAAACTTTAAATCTGCTATGATATATGACTACGAGAGTCAGATGACGATGAAGTGTTTTGCTGATCACACAGAACTTGATGTTGATACATTCAGAGACATACTGTTCCAACGCTTGGATAAGGTTAAGGAGTACATTGAAGAAAAGGCAAAGCACGAACTGGTGTATGAAGACAGGGTGAAGACACACTGGGTACAATCAAGTGATGGTATTGATTATTTGGGTGTAGCATCGGATGCTGAGTCAGTTATCACTGAATGCACGGATTCAGAAGCTGATAAGATTGACACTACTGGCAAGTTAGTGACGCGTGCTATTGATGATAAGCTTAGACCTGTGCCTCTACTTAACTCATGTGATGAGGTATCTTCGATTGATCAACATTATATCCTCTCTAATGAAAGTCAGCATACAGATCAAATTCAATCTTGTTATGACACAAATCTGTTGGAAAAGATTGACATGTTAATCTCATCCAATTCAACAAATATGTGTCATAAATGGGGAGAAAGTGATCTGTATGATGAAAGTTCTAGACTTAAGGCTGAGTTTTCTAAGACAATGCACCAGAACATGGTTGAAAAAGAAATATTTAATCAACTTCTTAAAAGGTTTTCACAACTTGAAAAACATTGTATTTCACTCGAAATTGAAATACAACAAAAAGAAGAATGTCTTAAAAGTCGCAAACCTTGTTTGAATCCGGAATTGCCTGGACTTAATGAATATTTTCTGATAAACAATTTGAAAACTCAGCTGCAAGACAAGGACTTAACGATCAACAACCTAAAAAATCGAATTAAGATGTATGAGCGAAGTAATGAAGCCAAATGGAAACATGAAATTAATGAAACCGAATGCAAAATGGCTAAATTACGTATGGAAAACAAGACTTTGAAAGTGCAATGTAAAGAACTGTGTGGCTCAATCAAAGAAATAAAAGCTAAGAATGTCAATCTGACAACCTCTTAGTTAACTAAACACATTGATCTCATTGCTCAAAGTCTGACTACATGTCCCACAATTTCTGGTGTACAAAGTGTGCCAAGTTATGTTACAAGGAGTCAAATGAACCCTAATCTTTCCAAACCATCTATCTTGGGAAAACCAGTTTTAAAAACAGTTGGTAATCATTCTACCATTAGACAACCAAATGCTTTTATTTCTGAAAGACAAAAATTCTCAAAAGCTCGGTTTGTCTCCCAAGTAGATGAGAAACAAGTTCTGATCAAGTCTGTGGATTCAAAACTTAAAACTTGTAATCAATTGGTCAACATACAGGTTAAGGTTCAGAATCATATATCAAATGGTCACAAACCTGAAATGCCTTTAAGACTTAGACTAAGGAAATCAGACAACAGAACCATTTACCATACAAGTGTCACAATGCATGAAATACCATACATGCTTAGATCCTCCTTTATATGGGTGCCAACGGGAATAATATTTATGATGAATGGTAACAAATGGTCACATGTGTGTACGAAAGACATAGAAGTTTCAAAGGGCTTACATAACAGTTTTAAGAAAGTCCATGTGTGGCAACCAAAGACACTGTTATCTCCCACGGTTGGAGACATGTTTACTCTCAAGTGATGTACGATCTTCTGGACTCCTAGTTAATTCTTTTCAGGACTCGTTCTTCACATGTCACTAACTGACTTATACCTGGTGTTTATCCTGGTCATTGTTATTGTATATAATTTGCCTGCTTTGCATACATTTTTCTTTAGCTGTTCTATTCCTCCTCCCATGTATTTGTATTACTTGTCTGGGAATTTTTTTTGTGTGTCTTTTCCTTGATTATATGCTGCTTTAGTTGGTATGTTGCTTCTCGATTTTATCTGGTCCCATGACTTACTGCGTACTCCCTGTAAATTATGTTATGACATTTGTCACATTTATAACTATAGGGTTTGTTTCGTATTTGTGGATTTTTGTCAACTAAGTGGTATGGTAGTACACGGACTAGTTCTGCCATTTTCCTTAAATGTTTCCCACATATATATATAGTTTTTTTTCTTTTCTTTCACTTGCGGTTTAATCACAACCTGTGCATACTCCCTCCAACTATTCTCTAATTTCTCGTACTAATCGCAACAGGGTGTATTTGCTTCTATTGTTGTTCTCCTTGGTGGGTTTGATCTCTCTCTGTTTGGTGTTCAATTTTTCTTTGTGTCTTATGCTCACTCGTTTCGTCATTTTCATCATTTAGGTGGTGGAATTGTTCAAACGAGTCTCGCTTGATTTCTTATCACCAATAGGTTAGATTTTGAATGTTTATAATTGCATTTCTTGGTTCCTAGGTACTTCCATTTTATTGTGCCTTGATTTGATTATGAGAAAATACTTATGAATAGTTGCGAATAGAGTAGTGATAGATATTGGAGTGTTTGGGGTGTTGCGTTAGGACTAGGACTATATCATTGTTGCTTTTATTCCTTTCTTTGTTAGTCTTGTATTTGTTCAACTTAGTTTTAGTAGGATATGGCATTAGGTGGCTGCCTGTGTGTGGTATGCTTGATTGCGATTAGCACCCATTCTTAATTGCGGTTAGCATCCATTCTTGATTGCGGTTTTTTCTTAGTTTCATGACTGCGATTAATTTGTATTGCGGTTAACTGTGCTTGCGATTAACTTGCTATGTGGTTACTATCTATAGCGATTAACTTAGTTTGCATCTAGCCAGTTCTGCGTTTATTTCGTCTTGCGATTAACTCACCTTGCGGTTACCTCAACTAGCGGGTGGCGTGTCTTGCGGTTAACTCGCTCTGCGGTTATCTCACTCTGCGGTTAAATTGCCCTGCGGTTAATTCATCCTGCGGTCACCTGTGATTAACCAGCTTTGCGATTACCTTAACCTGCGGTGACGTATATTGCGGTTAACTCTCTCTGTGATTTCTCTGAATAGGGTTTGTTCATCCTTGCGTGTTGTGATTCTGCGAGTAGTTTTAGAGCAAGTTATTATTTTTTTTCTCCCTTATCTGCGTTTATCTCTGATTGTGGTTTGTCCTATCTTGCGGTTATCTCAGTTTGGCATATTATTTTGTGAGGGTTTATCTCTATTAGTTGCAACCTTGTTTTTCTTGTGATCTCTTGTTCATATCTCATGGAATACATACGTGTGATGCAAAGTGGTTGCCTTATGTCGTTGATCTTTTGTGGTGCATGATATCTTTCATTGACTTACTTGTTAGTTGACTCTGCCTTCTCTATGTGCTCATGAGTGTAACTTATCTTGTCACGTCTACCACGGCTTTCTGATGGATCATATGATTTCATCTTGTAAAGTGATGTCATGGATACACTTGTAACTAACATGTACAATCCCGTGTGTTTGTTTTCTGTGGTGATTGGTGTTAAGTGCAGATTATATGGCAGAATCCAATATCGAAGGATCATCAGCTCCACCAGTTCGGTCTGACAACGATATCCTACCGTTTAGCAAATGGGTATCTATGGGAAAGAGTAACTGCTATTTGAAGGCTGACAAACCTCAGAACCATCCTATATTCCGAATGGCTCTGGATTTACTTAAGCACACTACATTCTTCAGTGCTTTCACTGCATCTTCCTCAATTCCATCCATTTACATACAACAGTTCTGCAATACCATCAGCTATGACAGAACTACCAACACTTACAAATGTCTGCTGGATGAACACTGGGTGAACATCACTAAGGAGACTCTTGGCAGTGCACTTCAAATATTGCCAACTGGTGATAATGTGGAGTACACTTCCCCGCCTAATTCAGCAACCTTACTAAGCTTTGTCAATGAACTTGGGTATCCTACACATGTCTCAACACTATCCACTGTCATCACTCACGACTTGTACCAACCATGGAGAGCCATCGCAAGTCTCATTAACTTATGTCTGACGGGCAAAACCTCTGGCTACGAAAGACTTAGAGCTCCATCTCTACAAATCCTCTGGGGTATTTTCAATGGGAAGGATGTCAACTTTGTTGAAAGAATCTGGGAGGAATTCACTCAGTCCATTCACTCATTTCTTGTAGATAAAGCGAATCTTGAGGCAAACAAAGATGGAAAGAAGAGATCCGCCAAGCTTCTCATTCCAAGCATTCGATTCACAAAGCTTATTATATTAAGTCTCCAACGATCCCTTAAATTTCACCCAAGAGAAGAATCAGCTCTCCATCATCCCTCTGATGAGCATCCAGTAGGATATCTCAAGTATGATGCTAAAGGTACTGGCGAAATAATCTTTCGAATGGATATACCCAATGCTCTACTCACTCGTGATATTCTCACTGCACCGTATTATGGGGGGTACATTAAACTTCTGAAAGCTAGTCGGGATGCATCTGCTAGTGAGCCTTCTCTGTCCACCAAGTCTGAAAGAACTTCATCAAAGAAACGCAAGGGTGTGACTACCTCGGCTGCCTCTTCTGAAGGTACCAAAAGGGTGAAACGCACCTCTTGGAGCAAAAAGCCCAGCTCCAAGAAAACTCCGCCTAAAGTAAATGATCCTGAAGATGCACCGAGCACCATACAAATACCTCTTTCAGAAGCAGAAATGGTTAAAATTGCAACTGCTGAAAGTTTGAAGGATGCGTATATGCCACCGGTACCTCCAGTCAGTGGTGTCAGCATCAAAGAACCCGAATTAGACAAAGGTCAACAGCTCCAGCATGTAGAAGGTAAAGGTAAGGATGTCGCTAAGGAAGAACTGGCTGCACATACATTGTTGAAAATCTCATCTCCTGCCTCCAAATCAACAAGCACCAAGTACATCTTCAAAAGACGCTCTCCGTCATCATCATCAGCCAAAGTGTCCCCTCACAAAACTTTTTCACCCAGTCTGAGGCAACTAGCTAACTCAAGTGGTTCAGAAACTGATACCAGCTCAGCACTCAAAGGTGATAACTCCAACTTAGCTACTCAAGATGTCACCAGTAACAAACCTGTGCATGATAAAGCTGTTGGATCTGAAACACCAATTGACCCACTCCATGACGAGTTTGTATCTACTGCTTATCCCGACGTACAAGGTAATCTCAAACTCAATACTGATGATCCTAAGCTCTCAGTGGAACCTGACAGCTCTACAGGAACTCTGGCATCATTTAAGAACCTTGACACTTTTGGAGATCAATTCCTAGTTGATAAGCCTGATGATGCTGAAGGTGACAAGTCTGGTGATGAGCGAGAAGAAGTTGTTTCGATGGTTGATGTGCCTTTACAGCAAGACATTTCCACCATTCCTACCAAGTCTACACCAACTCCTACTGCCGCAACTGACAACACTGACACCACTCAAGCTGCAGCCACTCAAGAGAAAGTCACTGAATCCGCCATGATCTCAACCCCTTCCACCACTGAGAAGAAACTGGATTTGGATACATTAGCTAGCATCACAGCTGATGTTGTTCAAGATAATCTTACCATTCATGAGAAGTTGGATAAGCATGCTTCAGTGATACACCAAATAGTGAATCTCGATCTGCCTAAAACAATTGCGAATCACGGCAGCAGATTGTACAAGTTAGAGCATCTAGATCTCGAACAACAAGTATCTCAGGCAATCAATGAACAAGTCGCTAAAGCTGTCAGCATCGCTCTTGAAGCTCCCCTCAGATCCAGATTCAAAGACCTACCCATCAATGACATGAAAGTAATTCTGCACCACAGCATGTACGAAAAAGGTCAACATACAGGACATGAGGCACATGTCAATTTGTATAAAGTGTTAGATACCTCTATAAGACAAGACGATGCTGAGGAACTCGCCAGAGACATGGAAATAGAAAGAAAGAGAAAACAGAGGCGTCAGGGTCATCCCAGGCCCCCATCGGGATCACCTCCACAACCTCCTCCACCTCCTCCACCTGTTGGGGCATCTGGTCCGTCAGGCACTCCTCTACCTGGGGGTTCTCAAGCTCATACTAGGCCATCACAACCCACCTCGTCATCAAAGAAGCAACAAACTGACAAATCCTCTAAGTCAGCACCATCCAAACAGGCCAAGCAGGTCAAGTATGCTGCATGGACCTCCATTGATGCGGGCACGACTTCTCTTGCATCTCCTGTCAATGATGATAAAGTCTTCAATGAAGAATCCTTCATTCCACAGCCTACTGAATCTTCTGATGATGATGAAGATGATGCATCCACGACTCATATCCCACAAAGGCAGTGGTGGAAATCATTCACCCGTAGTGATTCCACCGATCCATCTCCNCCCATCACCTGCTCTACCCACTAAAGAAGATAAAGAGTCGTGGTGGAAACCTGATGATGAGCAGTCGCACTCGCCTGAGCCTAACTGGACTGTTCCTTCTTCTGATCTGCCAATTAATGACAACAACTAGGTTAATGCTATCACTACCAGCTTCGTTCCTCCTTCTGAAGACTCTCTACTATCACAAACAGGTGATATGGGGACGTTCATCACATGGTTTTGTAAAAAGCTTGGCTTATCCAAGCTTACTCAGAAGGACCTTGAAGGACCTGCGTTCAACATTGTCAAAGCCTTTCATCAGGATGTAAATCATCTACAATACCAAATGGAAGAATGCCACAAGATGTTTAACGATATTGTGGATGAAGGAATCTTGAAGTATAATTACAGCAATCCCCTTCCTCTAGGGGGCACTCCTGGTCTTGTTACAATCCAAGCAGAGTTCTTCTTCAACAAAGATCTTGAATATCTCAGGCTTGGCAGCAGACAATGCAAGTCGGCGTTGTCTATCACCAAAATGAAAGCTGCTCATTATTCAGATATTGGGTTGAAACAGCTCATCCCTGATGACATGTGGATTGATCAAGAATGTGATTACGACATTTCCGCATCTCTGGGTATTTCTCACTGGTGGCTCGAAAAGCAACGCTTTTACATAGATCGATTTCAAGCTCAAAGTGACCGAAAGTCTGTTCGATCACCACTTCAAATCATCAGTGTGGTCAAGGTACAGATACACCCTATCCATGGATATGACTATCTTAAGAGCGTGGTTCTCCGTCGAGCTGATTTCCAAGATTACACCATATCCGAAGGTGACTTCAAACATCTTCGTCCTATTGATTTTGAAGATCTGTACCTGCTCCACCTTCAAGGAAAGTTGCACCACCTGCCATCTCGTGAGAAGAAGACGCTTGTGTTTGTTGTACTTCATTGGGTCCGGGGTATCATCATCAGGATAAGGGTCGAAGACTTCCAGCTTGGCATTGAAAGCTATCAATCTCAGCTCAATCTTACGCGACCTCTTTGGAATGTTACTAGTATGGAACCGGTTGATGATTTTACAGTCAAGGAATCTCCACTAGCCGTGATATTTCGTGACAGATACAATGTTCCTATGGTCTTACGGTTAAATGAAATACACAAGTTCATTGATGGTACTCTACAAATGGTCGAAGAGGCATTGGACTTCAGAGTAAAAGAATACCATGTGCATCACTATGGATCCAGAAGGTACACCAACCATTGGACAGATCACGATCTGACACTTAACAAGAAATTCCTGGCTGGTATTCGTAAAAGATTGAAGTTGAGACGAATCTTTCGTAGTTTGGAGTGCTATGTGGGTGGCAGAGTTCGAGCTGGTGACTATCGTCTTCTTCAACGCACTGAATGAAATTTCATATGGAGGAGTGGGTTGTTATATGTTATTTTTATGTTGTGATGTTCTGTATTTTGAACTATATGAACTCTGACCGACTCTTTCTCATATCCTTATAGTTCCTATAGTTCTTGTACATTATGACTAGTAGTATAAAGTTTTAGTTACTACATAAAAAAAATCATAAAAATCTGAAATATCATAAAAATCCAAAAATATTCTTCTCTCGACATGTCTCTTGTGTAATCAATATTATGTACGTTTCTAGAAATGTCATTCAATAATGACACGGATTCTTACATATGCTTGAGCAAGAGTTTTTCGGTTTCAAATAAAGTTTTCTAAAACATGTCATTTCTGTAGTCATTTCAGGCTACAACCCGAACTTCAAAATTATGGCTTGCTATTACTTCAGATAGCAACCCGTTTTTCAAATTGGGGAAAACACGTCACCAAAAAGACGGTTGTTCCTTGTACCGGGTGAAGTTCACCTGGGCACGGATTACTTTATATCCGTGTTTCTTCGATTTAATGTACGCTTCAGTGCATTATTTCTTGATAAAGAAGAGAAATCTTCTTTTTATCACCAAATACTTTCCCTTCTATGATTTTTCCGGAAAGTATTTGTGCAAAACTTGGTGGTACCATGAGATTTTGCTTGTAAATCAAATTGAATCTAAGTTTTGATAAATTTTTTCACTCAATCAATGACTTTAATATTTTATGAAAATATTTTAGTTTTAACATCTGTCATTGATTGAGGGGGAGAGTGATTTCTCAAAATTTTATGTATCGTCAAAACTCTCCACACTTTGTACAAAAAGCTTGCAATAATACAATTTGTGATGGTTATGTGTCAGAATGGGAATATTTTCAAAGAGTTTTCGTTAAACTTCAAACCTTTTGTAAACTCATCAAATCTGACACATAATAACCTCCCTCACAGATTGAGGGGGAGCAGAAAAAGTTCCTTTTATCAGAATATATTAAAACTACCTGCGTTTCTCTCCCAAACGTTTTCTAACTTATTTAAATCAATTGAGATCCAAAATCTTGAAAGATTTGAAATTTTTTATCGAGGGAGAGAATGTGATTTAAATATGAAATCTGATAATCAAATATGATCTTTTGGACTCAATAATAGTCTCCCACAATCACAAATTGAGGGGGAGCAAAAGGCGTTTATGGAAGTAATACCAAAGACCGACCATTTATCTTTATGCACGGAGTTATAAGGATGGTTAAGGTTTGGTATGAGTTCCCATGATCCACTTCCCAGGGACAATCCATAGATAGATTAGAAGTCCTTATGAGTTCCCACATATGTGCTAAACTCTTTCGAATATCGATGCACATATTGAGGGGGAGCAAAAGGCATTTATGGAAGTAATACCAAAGACCGACCATTTATCTTTATGCACGGAGTTATAAGGATGGTTAAGGTTAGGTATGAGTTCCCATGATCCACCAGAACCGGAAGGATCTTCCCAGGGACAATCCATAGATAGATTAGAAGTCCTTAGGAATGATTGAAAAAAAAAGGAGTAAAGTGAGATAGGGAAGAGTGCGGACTGAGATAGAGCTAGGACTAGAACAAACCCAATAAGGTTCTAGTGGTGAAGTCTCGGTAAGCACTGAAGGGGTTGAAGAATTAAAAAGAAATGAAATGAGAAAGGGTGAAAAGAAATAGCCCTCCATACATTCAACCTTAGGGCAGAAACAGGGTTCAATTCATAATCTACTGGTGATTACTAAGGTAACACTGGTATTGAATACAAGACGTCATGGACCCAGTGACGCACTGCACTTAACTTCCCAACCACTCAAGTTCTCTTAAAAGAGATTGTTTTATTCTCACGGGGAACCCTGTGCAATGTATTGACCGCTCATTGCGAGCTATGTTAATACTTAAAACAGGAGACGCCTCCCCAGTCTCCAGGAGCGGATCAAAATGCACTATTGAGTCTAGAGCCAAGAGATCATCCATAAATCTCGATAGGACACACTTCCAAATATGCGTATTGTTTCACACAATGTGGATAATAAGATAAATATTTAGAGTCCTACGCATTATCCTTGTGGTAATGCCAGAACATCCGAGTGATATGAAAATATTCACAATGATGATGGAAATCCTTCTAGACCGAACATCTTTCAAGCTCTTGGTAGGTGACATGTGAGATCCATCTTGGATCAACGATCAAGTGACAACTGGAAAGCAACAATGGTGCGATTCAACATTGAATCAAACTTGTTCCAGGATATGGATTGACGGATACTTTTGCAAAAACCTTTTACTGTGCTCACATACTAATTTTCGAGCACATTGATTGTGTACAATATTTCAAACAAAAGTATTTTTGATGGAAATGTGATTCAAAGATTAAAACTCTCGTCGTGTCTCAAAATGTTTATCATATGACACGCGAGTGATTTCTATAAATCAATTTCTCATCAATCCGTGAATATTTATTCACCAATTCACTCTATCGTGCTGTCTGCTTTGAGACGTTCCGGTATGAGAACATGCTAAGTTTGAAGATTCCGAAGTGGATTCTTTGGAAAATACATTACTACAAGCTGGAAATTCCTGTCAAGGAGAGTCTTCTTTAAAAGAGACTCTACCTGATCACAGGTCGGTTTTCACAAAACCGGAGGGTAGTCTGTCCTCGCAGAACGAATGACAAAGCCATATTCGTTCTATATCTTTATTGCTAACTGTTTTATTTTAGGGACACATATAAAGATGGCGTTGATGGCTCGTATTTCCAGCTGAATCGGGTCAATCCATACCTCATGCTCACACATCCTCATCACTATCAATGACGATGGGAGACTTGCTACAACAAATGTTGAGAGACTACTAACAACGTTTCCGCAACTCTGATGAAAAAGTCTCCTGATCCACAACTCTTATGTTAAGTCTTCTGATCCAGTAGGGTGTGAGCATGATGGTCCTTAAGTCACTACATCACATGAAGGCGTTACTACAATGGATGAGCTTGGAGATTTATTGTGGCTGATGATCTCAATGAAGCTCAAAGATCACTCATCTCAAAGGAATCCAAAATCACAAGTTCATTTGCTTGAAGTACAAAGTGTACAGAAAAGTGAAGAATCAGAACCTACGAGCTACAAAGACTTATGAATGCTTAAAGATCAAAGAGCTTAATTTCCAAGGTGACCTCGCTCAGGGGGAGATTGTGAGGAATACAAAGATTCCTATAGAAGACTCGGTCACCTAATTGATGTAATAGCATTTAAGTTAGCTCGTAGTTAGTTTATTAGTTAGTTAGATATTAGTTTAGTCTAAGTATCATCGTGGAAGAAGGACGGGTCTTTACCCACTGTATGCCTGATCCACAGCCCGGGTGTGGGCGTTTTTATATTTCTTTGTAGCTTAGTATAAATACCCCTCTCCACATGTAGAGAGGGTTGGACCTTCATTTCATTTAATCTAACCTTTCTAGTTTTCTCTCATCCTCCCAAGGTTCCCATTTTTCTTTCTTTCTCATCTAATCCACACGCCACATACCACCTAGTACTTCATATTTGTGACTTGATTATTATCCTACAAAAAGAATATTACGAACGAATCTGTGATTTTTACGTTAGATTAGGGTTTTATCTTATTAAAATTGTGAATAATTGGTTTCGTTCCTATAAATTTTGGTTTAAATAATGTTAACAAAAAAAAATGGTGGTTCAGTGGTAAACATGCCACATAACATCTGCATGGTCCTGAGTTTGAATCCATGCAGTTGTTTTTTGGAAAAAAAACGAAAATAATTAGTAAACTGCATTTTCGAAATTAATTAATAAAAATGCAAATAAAAAAATAAAAAATCGAAATTAATTATAAAATGCAAATAAAAATTTTTTTTAAAAATTGCTTAAATGCCCACAGTAATGACGTGGCTGATAATGAATTACATGGCAATGACTGGGCAATGAGGTGGCATTTACGTGTAATGCCTCCTGTTATATATAATATAAAGATAGGGGAGGATTAATGTTAGATCAAACTTAAAGTTGTAAAAATAAGATCAAGTCTAAACAACCACTAAAAACATTTGTAAATAACTATATTAGCAATAATACACAAAAAATAAAATATTAATATGAATTAACATTTTAGCAACGAATAACCAATTGATACATGAGTTTGAATTAGTGATACACAATTTTAAATTTACATGTAGAATAAAAGTGTATCACCTTAACCTGATATATATTACATGTCGAATCAAAATGTATCACCTTGGTTTCGTGAATTTTAAAAAGAAAACAACCGGAACTTTAACAATTTTAGTTGTAATTAATAAAAAATTTAATTTTAGTTTAACGAGAGTATAACTTATCGAATTTTAGTTGGATCTCTTTTTTACAACTTTAAGTTAGATCTTATTTCATCTAGATTCTATATATATATATATATATATATATATATATATATATATATATATATATATATATATATAGTGTTGGGTTAAAATAAAAAGAATAAAAAGTCTCTGATGCACTAAATTTATAACTATGATGCAGTGACTTAAAATGTGATGCAGTAACTTAATAACTGCAATGCACTAACTGTGATGTAGTAAATTTTTATAGCTGTGATGCAGTAACTGTGATGCACTAAAATTTATAACTGTGATGCAGTGACTTAAAAATGTGATGCAGTAACTTTATAACTGTGATGCACCAAAATTCGCCTTCCTAGACTTTTTATTATAACCCTACCCTATATATATATATATATATATATATATATATATATATTATATATATATATATATATATATATATAATATATATATATATACATATACATATATATATATACATATATATATATACATTATTATATTATATATATATATAGTATATATATACATATATAAATATATATATAATACATAATAATATATATAGTATAGCATATATATATCATACGGTACTACGTATATATATATATATATATATATATATACATAATAATATATATATTACAGTATACATATAAATATATTATAATACTATATGATCTAATATACATATATATATATATATATTATACATATTTATATAATATATTAATATATATATATATATATATATATAATATAATATAATATATGTATATACATACTACATATACATATATATACTAGTACATATATATATATAATAATCTATATTATGAATATATAGTTAATATATATCTACATTATATATAATATTATATATATATAGTTATATAGCTATATATATATATATAGTATTAGTAACTCTCTCAAAC
>LBNU01017285.1:78801-91082 GCA_014162995.1 Artemisia annua
AAAATTACAAAACAACCCTTACACTTATATCTCAATTCGTTAATTCATAAACAATACCAAAACCCTAATTTTAATTTCCAATCATTACACCACAATTACTAACAACCTTAAACAATCATTAATTTCATCATAAAATGTTCCAAACCCTAAAACTAACCCCATTCGAATTATGTAAAATTCTATTTATTTTTATTTATTTCGTAAAAATCCGATTACTAATATAATTCACAAAACACATATAAGCCCTCAAATAATTCAAACAACGATTTTTATACCTTTCATATATATCATGGAACACCAGGAAAATACAAGATCACATCACAAAATGCATCCTTGAATATTTCAAATTATTATTTATTTTACATATATAATTATTAACGAAATAAGATAATTTCCACGAATCAAGATTTAAGCTTCCAAAATCATTTCCAGTATTTTTAGGAGTTCATATAGATTGTATAAAGCCACTAAAATTATAGTTCACACCCATAAAATTCATTTTGAGTTATTTAGAGTTTTAACACGTTTTTAGGGTTTAATTCGCAAACGATTGATAGAACATGCATGGTTCATGTTTATTATATTATTTGGGTCTCATATGATATACAAAACATAGGAAAAATACCAGATTAATTTATGGATGTGTAGAACGAGCTAAACGAATTTTGATCCTTAGCGAGCACCACGACAATACGAATTTCCCCACGAGCACAAAACCGATCCCACGACCTTGTACTCATTTTTCACCGACCATGGATGATGTAAGGAACATAGGCAAAATGATAAACGAAATTTATAGAGGTCGTATGATTCGAATCGAATTTTACCTTAGTTCTGAACACAATTCGCTAAGTGAGTAAAACAAGCCTCTAAAAATCGAAACCCTATTTTTTTGATGTTGTTTGGACCTTGAGGAAGCCACGGAAATTTTGTAACACCTCCAGGAATTTTGTATAAGTCGAATGGAATTATGAGAGCTTTGAGGGTTTTTGATTTTAGTTTCTACATATAAAGAGATAAGTTAGGAATGAATGAAAAACATTTATTAGGCGTTTCAATGTGTTGATTTTCTGAGATTATGGGCAATCATATCCCAAGAATTTTGCTTTCCTTATTTGTGTATAATTATCCTTTTATATATTTATTTGTACAAAGTTTTTTTTTTATTATTTGTTCTAGCTATAACATTTTAGGCGTGGCCTAGCCAAATGAATTTGGGCTTTTCACAATTATTTCGGACTTTATAAATTATATTGGATCACTTTTTGGGCCTTGGCAAAAATATATAAATTATTTGGTGATTTATATAACTTTTATTTAATTTATGTAGTTAGTATTTTAATTTATATAGTTGCTACTAAATTTTTAAAATTCAAGGGCATTTTGGTAATTTTATAAATGTGTAAATTTTAGGTATTACACATGTTTTATGGAAAGCAAGTAAAATCTCGGTTTTGGAAGAAGGGCGGAATTAGTTGCTAGTCAACTAAACCAAGTTTACTACTTATGCAAATTAAAATAAAATAAATATCTAAACTATTGTGGTTGTGAAAACAATATGGAGAAAGTTGTGTTTACTTAGATTTCATTACTCCATAACTAACTTTTACCGGTTAATTGATATGTATGTTACTTGTGTGGATGAAGGGTGTATTCCTAATAACTCATGGAGTGGCATACATATCTCTCCAATTCTATGAGCTCTTATCTCGCCCTATGCCATGCACGGCACAACCATAGGGGTTGTAAACAGTGGCTCATGCGTTAAATACTACTTTAATAGCCTAGTATGCCTTGGCTACATGTTTCCCAAGACGTTCAAGCACGTTACCATAAAGGAGGTTGGCCAGTTTTCTTGAGCCTAACATTGATGGAACAATCATCCCAAGAAACAACAACACACACCAATTAACCAATAATTAATAGTTAGGTTTCATTAGATCTAAGCAAACACTAAGAAATTTAGCTACACATGTTAATTAAAAGACAAGCAAAAGAGATAATCAACCAACACATATACATATTGATTGAATTGAAGTGAAGACTTATCTTTAATTAAGCATGAGGGTTCCAAGGGTTGGAAACCCTAAAAAGTACAGGAAATTCGACTTTAGGGTTTGCCCTAAAAGTTCTCCACAAAGTTCCACACTAATGAATGAAAATTAGAAAACTATATATAGATTTTACACTCTGACGGCGTCAGGTTATAAGGGCTGACGCCGTCAGCTCGCCGCCAATAGGTTTCTCGGATGGCCTAGATCCACTTCTGACGCCGTCACCTTATAAACTCTTCTGGGCCGTCACTCTTTAACTTTACTCCTGACGGCCTACTTTTCCCAACACCTGACGGCGTCAGGTGTTAAATCCTATGGCCCGTCATTTGAAAATTGGATTCCACCCTTTTGTCAAGGCTTTCTGACGGCGTCACCTTGTGATTTCTGACGCCGTCAGGTTGTAAATCTTCAACTTTTGAGACTTTGTCGTTTTCTTCACTTTTGTGCTCCAAAAACGTCCGAATATGCATGTTTTCCAGAATTCCTCTCAAAAGTACCTAAAATGACAAAAGGAACGATTTAGGGCAATATTTGATCATATTTATACGAATTAGGGATTAAATGACCCCCTAAAAGCGTAACACTTTTCGTCTCATCAGTGCATAATTGTACTCCTGCTAAAATAATAGCACATGTGCTTACCATGGATGTCTTCATTCTCCAGCAACACTTCAACAGTTTTTTAGGTGGTAAGCTGACCCTTCTGCCTAGTATTCCTGGTAGGGGGGTTGGTAGCATCAATTTTCTCTTTGGAGTAGCCTTCACTGCTTTGGTACTCGTACCTTTTCTGTTTCGCACCCTGTCAGCGATGCCAGGTGACGAACCAATGATGGTTACCTGATCATCCTTGGAGGGAGGGTCATCAGATTCAGCAACATTCTCCACCAACTGCGAAGTCTCCTCTACATTTACCAGCTTCGATGCTTTCGAAGGCTTGGTAGGCTGGACAAAAGCTATGGGCTCAATCATTTGTGCATCACCCTCCTGGTTGTTGACTGAAACGGAGGGTGAGCCAACTCCATAGCTGACTTCATTAGGATCCTTCAGAAGGAAGCTCGCCTCTTTGGCACCACCAGCAACAACAAAGTTTCGGAACGACATTCCTGCAAAAATAAAGGAAAAAGATAAATATCATCAGATAAGTTATTTAAATTTATTTAAATACGAGTGTACATACTTTGTCCATCACATTCTATTTCAGGCTTCAACGGGGAACCCTCCCAGTGGTCAACAATGTCAGCCATATAAAGGATGGGCTCGGGGAATGTTTGAACATTCACTGGATGGCGGACAAGACGTTGGTACAACGGATTCCTCCGAACAGTATAAGGCAACTCATCATTGAAGCTTTTTTTGTCAAACTTGTACGCTTCATACACTAAAGCAGGGTACTCCGGAGGTATTATTGTATCTTGAATATAAAAGAAACTCCCTTTCCAGTCCGTAATATTTGAAAACGGTTTTAACAGTATAGTTGGAACATCAGGATCACCCCTTTTTGCTAGAGTTAACCAATTCCCACCAGGGTATAGGTTCATAAAACCCCTAAGGACTGTCAACGTGGGTTCAAACCCGTAGGCTTTGCACATTACAATGAATGTTGTGAGTTTGGCCAGGCCAAAGGGGTTAAACCTATAGAGGTGTACTTTATAATACTTTATAAACTCTAGGATCAGAGGGTGGAGTGGTATCCTGAGGCTTGACAGCTTAAATGCGTGGGTATAAAGACCTACATATCCCTTTGGAGCATCGAATATAGCCTGATGCTTGGTGGGTAACATGATTTTATACTTTGAGGGAATGGGGTAGTCATCAAGAAAGTCATGTAATTCCTTTTTATTTAAGGTACATTTTTGTTCTTTAATTATAAACTTGGAATTTTTTGACATATTGACTAACGAAGAATACTGCTACAAGAAAATGTAGTTGGACGAAGAAGAGATTTACCTTTTTTGCTTGCAAAGTTTAATGACACATGATGCTGTGTGTATTTTGATTAGATTTGCACGCAGTGTAGAAGATGAAAATTTTGGGCGCAGTGAAAAAGTGATTTAGGGTTAGAGGTGATAAGCATTTATACCGCTCTCCCTTTGGATGATCACCATACACATGTCCTGCCTATCTATTCGGACTCCAATGGATTTTTAAATACGACTGGACGTTTGTGATTACCGAGGATATCGCAAATGTAGCCTCAATACAAGTTGTTAGATAATATTTAAGGGCATTTAATGCGTGTTTTAGGGATGCAGATTTCTTTTCTTTTATTTTCGTATGGCCCTACGAGCTAGCGTGGTTAGTTTAGTTGACGATAGAGTTGAAATCCATATATCCTCGTACGCATATTGATGAGGCGAAAAGTGTACCGCTTTTCGGGGGTCATTTAAGCCTTAAATCGTATTTATTTGATCAAATATCGCCCTAAATCGTCTCTTTTGGCATTTTAGGTACTTTGGAGAGAAATTCTGGAAAAGGAAGCATTTTGGACGTTTTCGGAGCATAAAAGTGAAGAATTCGACAAAGTGTCAAAATCTGCTGGAACAGTACTCCAGACGGCATCAAGACCATGCTTGACGGCGTCAAGTCTTGATAAGCCAGAACGGATTAAAGAGGGACAGCGTCAAGAAGGCCATCAAGAAACCCTAACCACGGCGAGGTGACGGCGTCAAGAACATAACGTGATGCCGTCAGATCTGTTTTTCTATGTATATTCGCATAATTTTTAGTCATTAGCGTGGAACTTTTTAGAGAGAAACCCTAGACGATTTTTGCAGCTTTTTTAAGGGTTTTATACCCTTGGATCTCTCATGTTACATTGAAGATAAGTAATCAATTAATCATTCAATATGTCTATGTGTTGTTGATTATATCTTGTTCTTGTCTTTTGTTTAACATGCTAGGCTAGATTTTCTTTGTGTTTGCTTAGATCTAATGAAACCTAACTATTGATTATTGATTGAATGGTGTGTTATTAATTGTATTGGATGGGTGATTATCGATGTTAGGCTTAAGAAAACTGGCAACTTCCGGTTGGTAACATGGTTAAACGTCTTAAGAAACATGAACCAAGGTGTACTAAGGTTATTTTGATTGTATTTAATGCATGAGTGAATTCTAGTGATCCCATGTTAGGAGCTTCTTAGCCGGCTCGACATAGGAGTGAAGTAGGATCTCATAGAGTTAGAGGAAGTCCGTACACACCCCTACGAATGGTATTAAGGAATACAATCTGTCATCCACGCAATTAATACACACTAATCAATCGGTAAAAGATAGTTAGGGAGTAAGGAAATCTAAGTAAACACACTTCTCTCCATTATAGTTTTTACAACCATTTACTTTCTCGTTATTTTATTTTATTTGCGTTAGTAGTTATTTGGGTTAGTTGACTAGCAACTAATTCCGCACACTCTTCCAAAACCCGAGATTTTTACTTGCTTTCCTAAAAATATAAAAATACAAAAGGAATCTTCCTTCACCCCTAGACCTATTAGAGTAGCCTTTCAATCCTAACGACACTATTCCCTGAGAGAACGATCAATCCCCCGGTACATGCTACTACACTATACTACATCGGTCAGGTACACTGCCTGGTGGGGATTGCAAGCTTCTAAAGATCCCTTGAGAGGTAAAACCCTAGTGCGTGGTCGCAATCCCGTGCATCAAAGTTTTTGGCGCTGCTGCCGGGGAATAGTTATTGTTTAGGTTGAATTTTTATTTTATTAGGTCTACTCACTAGATTCCTTTCTAGTGAGATTTTTATTTTATTTTTCTAGGTTTTTATTTAGTCTATCTTATTTCTTCGTGTTTTTGTTCGTAACCATTACCATCCGACATCATGGAAGGTGGTAATATCCTTGATCCCAGTAACCCACCACCACAACAACCACCCCAACCAAACCAACCTCCTAGAGCCCGTACTTTAGGAGAGTATTCCCGTCCTAGCCACCATGGCTATCGAAACACCATTGTGCTCACCCAAGGAGCCAATGTGTCTCCCTTGCGATCCGACACCATCCGGTTGGTGCAAAGCGGATGTGCATTCCATGGACTTCGTTCCGAAGATCCAAATCAACACCTCAAGGATTTCCTTAAGATCGTAGATTCCATAGACCTTGATGTTGACACTCGAGAGACTACCCGATTACGTCTCTTCCAATTCTCTCTGCGAGACCATGCTAGTCAGTGGCTAGAGCGTCTACCCGCAGGATCCATCACCTCTTGGGATGATCTCACAACTCGCTTCTTAGCTCAATTTTTCCCACCGGGAAGAACTACCAAGCTAAGGAATGATATCTTGGCGTTCCAACAACGCCAAGGCGAAACCCTCTACGAGGCATGGACTCGATTCAAGGACTTACTCCAAAAAGTCCCTCATCATGGCATAGACCTTTGGCTCCAAGTCCAAATCTTCTATGACCATATCAATATCCCCACGAGGCAAACCATTGACCAAGCGGCCGGTGGCAAGCTACGTGATCTAAGTGCGGAACAATCATGGGATCTCCTAGAAGATCTTGCTCTATATGACAACGAAAGTTGGAATGATCCCCGTGATTTGAATAAAACGGTCAAGGCAATATCTTTGCCTTCGAATAATTCAAGCACTTCCGACCGTAGGATCATAGAACTTGAAGACCAAGTCAAGTTTCTCATGAAATCCTACGAGGCTCCTAAACCTTCAAGCCAAGTGAACAAAATCACTTCTTCGTGCGAATTATGTAGTGGTCCCCACGACACTCGTGATTGCATGGAACTCCCCGAATAAGCTTTTGCGGACTACGCATCCTCGCGTACGGACGGAGCGGGAGACAAGTGGTACACTTTCAAACCCGAGCCAAACCCTTACGGTGATTCCTATAACCCATCTTGGAAGAATCACCCAAACCTTAGGTGGAAGCCAAACCAAAACGCACTCCAAACCAATTCTTCCAACCAACCTAATCGTTTTCAACCCAACGGTCTCTCCTCGAACCGTACCTTCAACAACAATCCTTCCAACAACTATGGTAGTACCAATAACCTTGAAGGATTGATGTCCAATTTTATGGCATCTCAAGAAGCTCGTATAGCTAAATTCACTTCCGAATTTAATCAACAACAACTAGAGATGACCAATAAGATTGACAACTTATTGAAGGCCCTCAACAACCAGGTGCTATCACCTCCACATAAGGACACTAGGAACACAAATAGAGGACCCCAAGTCAAAGACCATTCTTCATCCAAACATGTCCACTTCGTCAACGTTGTCTCCATCAAGCCACTATATAAGAATATGGAAGAAAGTGATAAGAATGAAGTTAGACTAGAAATTGAACCTAAGAATGACGTTAAGGATGTTGAGGTTGATAAGGAAGTTAAAATAAGTGAAGTAGAAGAAGTAGATAATGAAGAGGACTACTTCAATAGGTTACCCACTAAGGAAGAACGAGCGTACAATAAGAATTTATTCAATGACCCCGAAACACCATACTCCTTAGGTAACCCAATCATCAAAACTGGTGACCCTTCCAACATCAACATACCATGCAATATAGGTCACTTGCATGTTTGGAAGGCTTACATAGATCTTAAGTCCCCAATAAACGTCATGACTAGGGCCCACTACAATCTAATTATGAAAAAGCAACTGGGACCTAGAACATTTCCTAGCACGGGGTGGATAAGCAATTTTGTAGGTAGAGTTAGGGGACTACATGTCTATATAGGGAATTTCACCTACGTCACCGACTTCGTGATCGTTGAGGATATTCGTCCGGTAGTTGACACATGCTTAACTCAAGTAGTTTTTGGTAAGCCGTTTTTTGAGGGCTCTAAAATGAATTATGACCCATCTCTAGGGATAGTTAGATTTAGGGACGAGACCGATGATATAGCTTACCAAATGCCTTATAAGATAGAGCAATACCGATTCTTGTCAAACATCGAGAAGGAGCACAAGCAAGCGGTCTACTATAGGAATGACAAGGATAGAAGTAGAGGAGTAGACTATGTCATGAGTAGGATATTTGGGTTCTACAAAGAATGCTTGCAACTAGGTCCGGAGTATAAGACTAAGCCCGAGGATGACCTAGAGGATGTGACCAATGATGGAGTCACATAATAGAGCCCGTGACTTTGAGTCTAGCTACAAGAGTCGTTAATAAAAAAAAGCGCTTCTTGGGAGGCAACCCAAGCTTTATTTGCTTTGTGTGCTTTTTTATTTGTTTGTTTGTTTGTTTTTATTTCCGTATGTATGTTTTATTTTTATTGTTATTGATTCATGCTTCAAACTAAATTGTGAAAATGCTTTATTTTGTTTTTAACTTCGTCTTAACTACATATAAAGGTGTTTTGCAAAAGATAAATGTAAGGGAAATCCAAATCGGTTTATAAGAACAAACGAACATGAATCATAACAATATGAAATTGACATACATATTAGTAATTGTTTGAGTCAAATGCTTGTATCGAGTCATAATGATATTTTGCAGGATTTCCAGGAAGTAAGAATTGAGTTTTTCCAGAAATTTTCCGGAAACTTAACATGAGAAATCTGTCAGATCACTTCTGACAGCGTTAGGCTCCAGGCTGACGCCGTCAAGTTCAGTTTTCTAGAAATTTTTTTTGAAGTTTTGTTTTTCTTCCGTAATCATAAAGTGCTTTATAAAATCTCTAACTTATAAACTCCAGGAATCTGCAAGATATTCATTCCACAAGCATTATATCCTTATACAAATTTATCCCGCCGATGTTATGCAGGTTTTCGTGTTTGTTTTCTCAGGTTTAACAGGTTATTTTGGACAAGAAGATGATTTATATTTCGGAAGGAAAGCTTTGAGTGTTCATTTTCTTGGAAGAAGATCTAACCATGTTACCCCTTTATCCACCGAGCGAATCAAGGGAGTATTTGATTTCATTCTTTTACCTTATTGACTTTTAAATCTTATTATTTGAACATTGGGGACAATGTTCATCTTAAGTGTAAGGGGGGGTAAATTACGATACCTTAGAGAATTCAATTACGCTTGATTTTTGATTGTTTAATGGTAGATATGTAATAAAACTGAGATAAATACCTGTTAGGGCAATTTTAGTGCCAAATTTAAAATTTTTTACAACATTTAGGAGTGAAACTTTGGTCTTAATGAGCATCTCATGGATAGGAGTTATATTACTAGCACAAAAACCGTACCACTAAAAAAGATTTTCCACCCCAAATATGTGAGGTTCGCCCCTAGAATTGGTAGGAAAAGCATTCATCTTTAATGCTATGATGTGTGTACCGGTAGCACTTAGATTCTAGAACTTGCGTTAGGACCATCCCGAATCCACAAGTGAGACTACATTCGTGTAGTTAGATTTACTACATGATAAGAGGCATTAAGATTAACCCTTGTTTTACACCTATGTTTTTGTTATAATTACTTTGACTTCATTGGTCAAGTAATTCTCCCACACCCTTGTGTTGTACTCATTTTTAGTACACGATACCCCTATTACACCCCTCCGAGCCTATCTTTTCGTTTCTAACTTTAAGCATTTTACTTAAAGGAAGAATTTGTTACACCCCACTTAAATGTACACCCAAATCGCCTTAGCCTACCTTGTATGCACTCACCTTTAGTGCATTATTGTGACAACATTTGTTTAAACCCTTAGTTAATTATCTAATTGATTACATGGTTGCTAAGTCGAGTCATATCCTTGTACATATTGTTTTGGGACGATTGGGACTCATGGGTAAAGTACTAGTGTAATGGAGTAATGGGGAAGAACAACATTATTACCCCCATATGTGCTAAATATTTTAAAAGTACTCCAAGTTTTTCAATTATCTTAATTCGAGTCATTAGAATAGTAATTGTAAAGTTATGTAAAAATTCAAGTGTAAGGGGAGAACCGAGGCCCCTATGATGTATTATTTTGGATGGTAGGGCAAGAATGTATGAAAAAAAAATCGAAAAATCAAGAAAAATACAAAAAAATGAGATAAAGAAAAGTAGAAAAAACATACGGACTACCATCCCGTTTCTTTTATGTTTATTTTATGTTTTTATTAGTTTTTGATTAGCTTAAGTCGAGTCTAGTCTTGGCTTAGCAACGCCATATTATACATGTAATTAATCAAGATCTTTAACTCGCCACCAGTAAAATATCCCTTTTCCAACAAAACCGTGTTTATCATATCCCTACACCTCATTACAACCCTTTTGTAAAGTCCCCTTTGATAGTTTATCTTAGGTGCTTACGCATAGTGGAGAAGGTTTTTGATCCTTTCCCAAGCCTATGGTAATCTATTTGCTATGACAGGTAGTGAGAGATATTGTCCATTTTCATTTATGAGATATAATTCTATGACACCTGAGAGATGTGAGTATCTAAGCACTACTTGTGAGGTGCTAGTATGTAATCTCCGTGCTTATTATGATTAAAGTGGAACGATTGTTTGTTAGAATTACTTTTATATTAGCGATAAATGACCCCTAACTTGTATTTTGATTAGAATAAAAGCGCATTTGCTTGAGGACAAGCAAATCTCAAGTGTAAGGGTATTTGATGAGGCGAAAAGTGTACCGCTTTTCGGGGGTCATTTGTCACACCCTGAATTTACCTGATTGGCAGCGGAATGGAATACCTGGATGTAACGTTCATGGCATCTCATACAATGGTTATATTGAACGACCTAAAGTGTCGTTTTGAAAATACATCGTTTGATTTTTAAAACATTCAGAGTTTACAAAATAGGTCCCAAAATGGTGTTGCAAGTTCATGAAAACAAGTTCAACATGATCAAACGTTACATAAGTGCATGAAATAAAAGGTGAGACGCGTCGACTCCGCGACTCCATGTAGGTCTAAAATGCATGTCATCATGATGTCTTAATTACCTGAAAATACATTGCTAAAACGGTCAACAATAATGTTGGTGAGTTCCATAGGTTTATAAAATGAAATGTTGTACGATAACCACAAGTATAATGCGCATCACAAAGTCACGTGAAAAATAGTACAATAGCATTAAGCTCATGACCCCGAAGCTTGACTGCATGAAATATGTGCCCCTCCAGAGTGTTTTGCCAGGCACTCTAATGTATATGTAAAATGAAATGCATCCGCTTGACTGTTGGTTTAACCAACACGGATGGAGGCGTCACCCTCAATAGATCTATCCACTCACTCTCGCTTAAGCATAATTAACGGTCCATGATTGTATGGGGACTTAAATAAGGCAATGCGGTAACTTAAGCTATGTACAAGGAATTTGATACTTAGGCTCGTACGAAAATGGTGCAATGTATTCTCCCCCGTGGGATTTGAAAACAATATAAAAATGTATACGGGGCTATGAAAACTCACCTGAAGCGATGGAACAATGAGTATGAAACGGGTGTGGCAAACAAGGCGCATTCACATGCCGCAACCTAACATGAATGGATATAATCTAATTTAGACTGTATATAGTGATGTCATGAATGTAAGTGCATATGCTATCTATACCACTCGTATTATTTTCAAAACATGTATAATCGTCGAAAATTATATTTTATGTTGTTGTGATAAGTCTTACAGTATATTACATGTATATATAGTGTAACGGTGTTCTATGTTAGTTGTTTGTTGAAAACTTGTGAAAATATAACTTTTCGTCGTAAAATATAGTACTTGTAAATTTTCTGAAAACGGCTTAAGTAGCCTCGGAAAACTTGTTGTATATCAGTGAATATTGAGAGTTAGGAAACAAAACTGGTATTCCTGGAAAGCTTGGCACCATGTCTAAATATGTCCAGTAGTGAAGTTTTGCTCAATGTGTCCAGATTTTCAGATAAATGGTCGAAAAGTATGGTGTTTGGGCTAAAACTATCATTTCTGGGCGGTTTTTGTGAATGTTTGGATGGTCGTAGTTTACTCGTTTTAAGTCCAAATGACAAACGGCTTATTGATTTGAAAACTAGGCCAGGTGATCTAACTTTTGTTCCTTGGTTTTCCGACTCCAGAAATGAGTCTATTGACGGGAAATTGGCTACAAACATGGGGGTTTATGGATTTTATGGTTTCTTTTGAAAATATTCCCAAGTGTTTTGCTGTCAGAATTTTATGTGAATCAAGTATCTTCAAAAACCCATATCTAACTCGTTATAGGTCCGTTTCTTGCGTTCTTTATATCCACGGTTTCGTATAAACATGTACTAATATATTTTTAGTAGCTCGGACCCTCTAGGTAACGTTAAACGCCTCGTTTTG
>LBNU01017285.1:94786-106680 GCA_014162995.1 Artemisia annua
TTATGTTGTTGTGATAAGTCTTACAGTATATTACATGTATATATAGTGTAACGGTGTTCTATGTTAGTTGTTTGGTGAAAACTTGTGAAAATATAACTTTTCGTCGTAAAATATAGTACTTGTAAATTTTCTGAAAACGGCTTAAGTAGCCTCGGAAAACTAGTTGTATATCAGTGAATATTGAGAGTTAGGAAACAAAACTGGTATTTCTGGAAAGCTTGGCACCATGTCTAAATATGTCCAGTAGTGAAGTTTTGCTCAATGTGTCTAGATTTTAAGATAAATGGTCGAAAAGTATGGTGTTTGGGCTAAAACTGTCATTTCTGGGCGGTTTTTGTGAATGTTTGGATGGTCGTAGTTTACTCGTTTTAAGTTCAAATGACAAACGGCTTATTGATTTGAAAACTAGGCCAGGTGATCTAACTTTTGTTCTTTGGTGTTCCAACTCCAGAAATGAGTCTATTGGCTCCAAACATGGGGGTTTATGGATTTTATGGTTTCTTTTGAAAATATTCCAAGTGTTTTGTTGTCAGAATTTTATGTGAATCAAGTATCTTCAAAAACCCATATCTAACTCGTTATAGGTCCGTTTCTTGCGTTCTTTATATCCACGGTTTCATATAAATATGTACTAATATATTTTTAGTAGCTCGGACCCTCTAGGTAACGTTAAACGCCTCGTTTTGCCCGTCGAAAAACGTCCAACAGCAAGCACATTTTCAGAAAATTAGTTTTAGTCGTTAAACTTGGAAAAGTCATATCTCCTTCGTTATTAACTCGTTTTTATCCCCGTTTTCGGCCATAGTTTCGTCTTGGAAAGTATTTTCGAAATATTTGGTCCAGAATAACCCACAACCAACTGAGTTTACCACGTTTTCAAAATGGTGGCAGTAGGTATATATATAGTTTAAAAAAATCGATTTTCCTAGTTAGTAACTTGTCCAAAAACCATACAAACAACAACCAATCATCCCATAACCTACCATACACCTTCTTAGGGTGTCATGGGTTCCTAAACATCACCAACCATGGTGGGTTTCATGGGATTGCAAGTAAAAATCCTTAAATCTATGTTTATAAAGAAAAATAAACAATAAGTGGTATGCATAACATATTTATTTGCATAGCTAGTTACTAAAACATCAAAATATATTAAATGGAAGTATGAAAGGTTCGAAAAATTTACTTAAAGCTTACTTAATTATGATGGTTTAGTAGTAGATGCAAGAACAATATAACCCCAATTAGCACTCCAAAACTCCCAATTACTAATTAATAAACCCAAGTAACACTTATAAACCCTTAAATGAACAAATCACATTCCCCCTTTTTTTCTACCCTTGGCCGTATATGGTGATAAGAAAAAGAGATATTAAAAGTTTTTCCAACATAAGTGTATGAGCTAGTTCTTCCATTTTATAGTAAAAATACTTTAGATATTTTAATTTAATAATGCATACTAGTACATTAGGTGTTGGAAAAAAAATACAAGGTGTGTTTGATGGTTCATGTTCGGCACAAAATGAGGAAGAAAAGGATTGACCATGCCTCATTAAATGCATATGTCTCCTAAACATCTTGTTTCATTTAAATATTTTAGTTACTTTGCATTTTATTAGCTAGTTTTTGTAGCAAATGACTAGAAAATACATAGTAAAGTAAAATAAAGTGTAAGTATTTGTAAATAAATCTTACAAAGGTATTTTCAGTAGGCACTGGGTATTTAAAATGTATTATCTAGTGATTTTTTTTAATAGAAAGTAATTATATATCATTTAAGTATTTATAATAAAATAAATACCAAATGGTGAAATAAATTGTTTCTTGAATTTTTGTAACACTTTAATATGTGTAGAATGTAATAAAATCTATTAGTTAGAATATTGGGCACATTGTTCATGCATATGAATTATGAAAACGTGTATTAAATAAGTGAACATACGTAAATTGAAATAATGCATAACCGTGCATGACCTAATATATTGATGATGTTACTGATGATATGTAGACTACTCTAGTCTATATGATGTGTCCTTACTGATGATGCATGATTTCGCAGCCAAACCACACTGGTTACGCGAATTTGAATACCCGTAAACTAGGTTTACAAAAAGATGATTGATGATCATGAATAGTGATTTCCCTCCGGGAATGAATAGTGTTTCATGAATAGTAAAATTTTTTAACACTTCTCAAAATCTCAAACTGACTCCGAAAATTATGAATAGTGATATGATGAATAGTGATCAGCGAATAGTAAATGATGAATAGTAACTCGTGAATAGTAAATTGTCGAGGTTTGGGAAATGACCTGAAATTACGATTTGTGACAGATAAGTCCTAGCATTAGACAAGGTTAAAGAAACATAGTCTTGGGCATGATAAGGCATGCCATGCACATGAAAGTATAAAAGCATACATAGAATAGTCTTTAAAGAAACACACATAAAAAGCCTAAGATCATATATAGAAATGTCTTAAGAGATCATAGTCACCAAACCGCACAAGTTTAAACAAACTCATCAAAGATCCTTGCAAGACATGTAGGTGGCCCAACGAGTAATGAAATTCTTTAGTACACCAAACTTCGACTGGTTCTCACGACGTTGGCGCTTTGTGGCTCGATAAGTCTTGTAGGCAAGACGTTCTTGAGACGGTAGTGTGGCCACATCCTCGATCACCTCATCGTCACTGATAGGGTCTTCCGAAGCATTCCATGTTTGTGCATCAAACATCTCATTAACCATGCTTTCCATCCGTCCAACCGGATCCATGTTAGCTTGTTGAGATGTGGAGGCGGCGTGTTGAGGAAGCTCAAGGTTGACATCCACACGATCGAGGCTACTAGCGTTGAAGTCGGTGTAAAGTGGGCATATTATCTCACAATCAGGCCAATCCCTTGCATGATCGGGATGTTCAGTTTTGATGTGCTCAAACAATGTGGTAAGAAGACGAGCATAGGGAATCAATCTTTTGTTGTTTTGAAGCTTATCCATTCTTTTTGCCATGAAGTAGGCGAAGTTGAATGGAGTACTGGTCTCAATGCAGCAGAGCATGTAACCAACAACAATAAATATGTTTCCTCTTGCACCCAATTTTACAAACAAATTGGAGGTCAAAACATGTTCCCAAGCATAGAGTGTGTCACGCAAGTTAGATTGAGCCCATTGAAGATCGGCTTCATCATTGCATTGATATGGAGGCTTGAAGATGACATTTTGAATCGTTGCCGCATTGATCTTTTCTTCTTGTGGTGAGTGATAGATACGATATTTTTTGAACTCCCTTGTTTCCGTAGAATCAGTGTAGATCTTAATACCGATTGAGTTGATGTCAAGAACATTTCCGAGCTTTTCCAATGTCTAAGTGTACTCATGGTTGTACAACTTGAAGTTGAGCGTGAGATTGGGCGAGTCGAAGTGATAGAACGCAAAGAACTCTTGGATGTGGCGTGGGTAGATGTTGGGAGGTAGACGAGCGAATGACATGCAACCCGCATTGGTGAAGGGATCCCTAAGGCCACACATACGAATGAAGTCAAGATCACAATTGCGCCCTTCACTATAGTTTCGTTTCTCAAATGGCTTGTAATTCTCAATGCCACGACCACAACGCACTTTCTTCATGTATTGCTTGTTGTCATGACGTTCGGCCATTGTTCCTAAAATAACACATAGTGTGTATATAACATAAAACATAGACCAAGAAAGAGAGAAAAAAATGTCACAGCTCATCTGGCGCGTTGCCCGCGCGTCAACGCGGAGGTAGCGCGCCAGCCTCGGAAAAGATTTTTCAAATTTTTAAGTTTCCCTCGTAAATTCAAGATTTTGAAAAGAAAGTAAGCTTAAGATATATATAGACTTATTTTCAGTCGAAAATCGCAAAACCCAACAAAATGTTTCACCCAAACATCATTATTTGATTAGTTTTTGAAAATTTCACCATAGTTTTGTTTGTAAATTGAAGTTTTCCATAATAATCTTGTTCATAAAGATCAATCATATCATAAATCTTTTAACCAAATCATGACTACTTAATAGATATATGAAAATAACTCAAAATAATTCACAAAATAACATAAGAACAATGGGAATCAAGACATACCAAGATCTTGAAGAAAGAGTGAGGAGGATAAGATGTAGAATAGTGATGATGATGATCAAGATGTATTGTGTGTGTGTGTGTGTGGCGTTAGTGGTAAGGAGGAAGAAAGGAAAAAATGGTTTTAATTAATTATTTAAAGTGGGGGCCCATGAAATCCAAGGTGGTCCAATGAGAGTGACCGGTGGGATTTTGGATAAAATGAGATGGAAGAAAGGATAAGATGAGGTGGATTAATTTCAATTCCTATTACGTTAATTACCACGAACGAGTTGGTTTACAAAGTAAATTTGTAGTTTTGAGTACAACTTAATTTAGAAAAACCATTTATTCCCGATGTTCTATCATTCCGAGACCTAATCTAAGATAATTAAACGTCTCGCGTTTTAAGGGTTTTGTTAAGATATCGGCGACATTATCTTCGGATGCAACTTTTTCTAAGAGAATATTCCCTTTTTGAACGTTATCACGGAGTATGTGGTGACGAATCTCGATGTGCTTGGTAAGAGAGTGATGAACGGGATTTTTGCTTAAGTCGATAGCACCTTTGTTGTTACACAATACAAGAACATCTTGTGCTTGGATGTTGTAGTCACTAACGATTTGCTTCATCTACAAAGCTTGTTGACAAGCCCTTCCGGCCGCAACATATTCGGCTTCGGTAGTGGATATTGCTAAAGCCGTTTGCTTTTGACAATTCCATTGTGTTAGACATTCTCCTACAAAGGTGCATACGCCACTTGTACTTTTTCTATCAACGTAGTCGCCGGCGTGATCGGAGTCGGTGTAAATACTAATTTCAAATCCCGAGGCTTTTGGATACCAAATACCTAGATAAGGTGTGCTCTTTATGTATCTAAATATCCGTACTACGGCGTTCATCTGAGATTCCTTGGGATTTTCTTGAAATCGTGCACATAGAGATACACTAAACATGATGTCGGGTCTACTAGCGGTTAGATGTAGTAAACATCCTATCATACATCGATATTTAGAGCTATCAACCGAGATTCCTTCCTTATCTAAGGTAAGTTTTAGATCGGTTGCCATTGGTGTTTTGATGGACTTAGCATTTTCAAGATCAAATCTTTTAAGAGACTCTCTTAAATATTTTGATTCTGAGATGAACATGCCATTGTCACTTTCTATGATTTGTAAATTAATAATGGATTCAAGATCTCCTAAGACACTCATATTGAATTTCTCATGCATGCACTTAAGAAATTCATCATGTAATAATTGGCATCTAGATCCAAAGACAATATCATCTTCAAAGATTTGAATGATTATTTGATGCTTGCCTTTATTCTTATGGAACAATGACTTGTTCTTCATGCCTCTTGCATAGTTATTATCAACAAGGAATGAAATTACACTACTATGCCATGACAAGTTATCTAACTCAAGTTCACGCAAGTCTTTCTTAAGTTTGTAAACATGGTTAGGTTTTTGAGTATCTATAAATCCCGGTGGTTGAGTGACATAGATTTCATTTTTCATGACTCGACTAAAAGCGTTTTTGACATCCATTTGTTTTAATATAAACATCACACTACATGCATATGCAAGTAAAACTCGTAAGGACTCTAATTGTTCTACCGGTGCAAAGATGTGACTAATGGATTTTTCAATGTGATCAAAATCATTTACTACTAATTTTGCTTGGTTTTCACAAATTGTTCCATTTTCATGCAATATGCTCTTAAAAGACCATTCTAACTCTAAAGCATTATGAATATTAGATGGTGGAACTAATTCCCAAATATGATTACGTGTGATTAGATCTATCTCAAGGTGCATTGCCATAATCCAATTTTCATTACTAATTGCATCCTCAAAACACTTTGGTTCTATAGTAGATATGAATGCAAATGAATTGTTTTGAGCTTGAGCAATAAAATCATTATCCACCTTATTTTTAATGTCATGGTTCATTGTTTCAACTAGGTTAGTTTGATTAAGATTATGGTTTTCAATATTTGTTCTTCCTAGTTCAACGTCTAATAGCAAGCATGACTCTTCGTTAAAGATTACATCAATTGTTTCAATAAGCTTAGAACATTCTTTGTTAAAAACTTTGTATGCCTTTGATGTATGTGAATATCCTAAAAATACACCCTTAAAGGTATTGAATATGATGCATCTACAACCAAAGATTTTAAAATACCCTAGGGATGGCTTTTTGCCTCTAAGGATTTCATAAGGTGTTTTATTAACCGTTTTAGTGATTGATGCTCTATTTAAAATGAAAGATGCGGTTTCTAAAGCGTGACACCAAAATTTTGGAGAGATAGATTGTTCATTAAGCATTATGCAACTCATTTCTTGTAAGCGTTGAATTTTTCTTTCAACAACCCCAAATTGAGAGGGACTAATAGATTGAAAGTTATGTAAAGTTCCATTTTTATCGCAAAATTCTCCAAATTGCACATTTTTTTGAAAGTCACTACCAAGACTTGTTTGAATAGATGCAATGTGACACTTGTGAAAGTTTTGTACTTCTTTTATTAAGGTTTTGAATTTTTCAAAAATTTCATTTTTAGATTTCAAAAATTGCAACCATGTGTATCTTGAAAAGTCATCAACAACTACCAATGTATAAAAGTTGCCTTCAATACTTTGATTGGTTGACGGCCCAAATAAGCCTATGTGAAGTAATTCCAAGATTCTTAGACTCGATGTCTTATTAGTTTAGACTTGCATGAACTTGATTTCCTAATTTGCACGTATTGCAAGAATGATTAATGGAATCTAGCTTAGGCAAATCTCTAACTAATGACATAGAAATCAATTTTGAAATTACCTTCATGTTAGCATGACCTAACCGTTTATGCCAAAGAGTGGAAGAATCTCCAATAGTGCAAGTGGGAGATATAAATGCCATGTCAAGGTGCGTCCTACCAGTATTGCTCATTGTGGCTCTAACTTCATGACACACTGTTGATCCCAGTTGAGCAGTTGATCTAGTATTACTATCTTAGATAAACCAAGACAATAATGTATAGAAGCTGACTTGTATGTAACCTTAATCACTATGCGGAATATAGTAATTAACTTAAGAAGAACACGAACACAGGTAATTCACACCTTAAACACTTCAATATAATTAATACGAGCACTCTGAATAATGCTAGGGTTTTACAACCTTGAAGTGAATGAATACTAGAATAATACGTACTCTAGTCTAACCCTAGGATCACCTTTTATACACCAAGGAACCCTACGGGCTTACATCAACTTCCTACACAAGACAAAGATATTCTAACACAATAGAATATTACAAGACATCTTTACTATAAATATAAAGACGCGTATACAAACTTATCACTAAGCAGCATAGATAATACAGCAGTATTCTTCCAGCAGTAGAGTCTCAGCAGTAGAGATATCTAGCAGTAGAGTTGTCTGCCAGCAGTAGAGATATCACAGAAGTAGAGTTAACTTTAAAACCCAACACACACCTATAAAACAAACATGAAACTCAAGCTCTTGGTCCCCATTTTCTTTTGGGTCCATTGAGGTTAGCATAGACCACTCCCATGTTGTACATTCTTGGATCTTGGAGTAAGTTACAGAGTAACTTAAGTCCGAATTCCGAGAATATTTTCCAAGGGGTGTCTTGACAAGAGAACTTTGAATTGTTTGGTTTTTGAGGTCCTTTGTTTTGGTAAGAATTATTTCTTCTTTGAAAACCATTTTTCCTTCTAGATAGAGTTTGGCTATGATACTTATTTTTAAAATGAGCCTTATGTGGTTTAAATGTATCATAGGTTTTTGGTTTGTAAAATTGTTTCATCTATTCATTATTCACTATTGGCACTTGAATACCATAAGAGTTTGGAATATGTGTTTGAGGAGTTATTGGTTTCGAGTAGAGACAAGTTGAGTCTTTCATTTCTTTAGCTACAACTTTAGGTTTTTCTATCCACTTTGAAGTGATATTCGTAGTGTTAAGGTTTTCATGATCTAACTTACCTTGACCTATGATTTCCGTTTCTAGATTTGTTTTTGTTTTAAACTTTGAAAAACTCATTGCTTCATCTTGAAGTTTAGAAACATCATTGTTCAAAGAGTCAACTACATGTGTGAGTTTTTCACAACTCAAGCATGGTTCAACAATCTTTTCAATCTTGAGTCTCTCAACCTCAAGTTCAAGCTCCTTTGCTTTACTAGAAAGTTTGTTTGTTTCTTGTTGTAAAATACGTTTTTCTCTAAGTAAAGCTTTTATTTCTTTAATCCAATCATTATTTATTTCAATTAATTCAAGATTGTCTTTGTTCAATTCATTAGCATCAAGCGTTATAGTTGAGCAAGAGGGATCTAGATGTACCTTAGGAGATTCCAACGCCATGAGACATGATTGATTTGTTTCTTCACCTTCGTCTTTATCGCAACAACTCCAATTATCATCAAAACGAATCTTTGGATTTGTCAAATGTAGGTCTTCATAGACAAGTGTATTCACTCCATAGGACAAAAGGTTCTCTTGAGCCATGGATCTATACTCAACTTTACAAAAAATCTTTGTTAGGATTTTAGATTTTTGGAAAAGAAGTTTTTGACTTAAAACGACTTCTCGGGAAGGTTTTAACTTTCAAAAACTTGAGTATTCCGCTCTGATACCAATTGTAGAACCGTAGAGGGGGGGGGTGAATACGGTTTCTTCGGCTTTTAGGATGTTTAAAAACTCTAAGCCACGAAGACAACCAAGTGGTCTAAGTAGGAACAACCACAAATACAATCACAAGTATATAAAACAAGTAAAGGACACAACTATATATACTGGTTCCGGATGGGGGGTTTATACCATCCGTACGTCTAGTTGCGAATCCACGACACCGATACTATTACTCTAGTATAATACTTTTGGTGGACTACTGTTGAAACTTAGACCTTGATAGATCTTTGAGCCTACGTGGATCGTTTGTAATGCTTATGTAATCACAAACACACTAATGGAGAATCTCTTCAACTTGTACTGTATAGCGGAATTCAAATACAAGCACAACACAAATACTAAGAATGCTTTGATCCTCTATGGATCGTTTATTATCAACTAATAATGTTTTCTAAAACGTCCGTAATGCATTAGCCAAGGGTTCCTTTTATACTACAAGAAACCCTAACCTTTCTTACAAGAAACAAATAACATCAAGACAATAAAAGATATTCTACATATCTTGTCTTAAAATAATCTAAACATAATATTCTATCACATTCTACGAAATACTATATCCGCAGAATCATATCATCCGCAGGAACACTTTTAGCAGAAACTAGCAAAGCTATCCGCAGGATCCTTTCAGCAGCATTCCTCAGCAGTATTTTCTAGAATTCCCAACAATCCTCCCCTAATCTTGAATTTGACCGCGTTAAGTTCAAGATTCTTGATAGATCGGTCACAAACCAAAGTATAAGGATTGAAAGAGAAACAGATGCAAGAAAATAACTACCAGCAGCAACTAACTCACTATCAACAACAACTAGTAACTCTCTTTATAGACCAGGATTCCACAGCAACTCCTATCTTTAGGCAACAATAGAATCAGCAGCATCAAGAATATATTTGATAAGCCTTTACCAAGTAGCTATTCACTCTTGGGCTAGCTAATTTGTTGGTGGAATCATGACATCACCCTGGTGAACTAGTAACCAGTCCAACACTTAGAACATGAATCAATGGTGTGTTGAAATACCCTAATGATTTTTGGCAAATCATCACAGCCATAAACGGATTTGACTTGTCTTTACTTGGAGCCGTTTGCTCAGGACTAGCCAATTCGTAAAGGAAAATACCTTGGTGAATTGATAACCAATATGGATTTCCACTGCCTTTACCATAAGCCATATACTTATGGGCTAGTCAAGTCTTTGGATTTTCAACGAATAAGATCCATGGTGAATTGATGACCATTTCAACTCTCAGCAATTAAGCATGCTGAGAACCCTATGGTTTTGAGCAAACATTACAGCTATCAACAGATTTTGATGTGTCTTTACCAAAGCTTGTACTTTGGACTAGCAACTCTTTGATGGAAACAGTCAACATCATGGTGAGTTGATAACCATAGAACATATGTACCTGTATACAACAAAGAGTGGCCAAAATTATACAAGAAAGCTAGTTTTTTTTTTTTTTTTTTTTTTTTTTTTTTTTTTAAATTATTAAGAAATGAAAAAGGAAATAAGAATAGCCAAATACTACAATCACCCCAAAGAAGTATCAAGCTGAACACCATGCTTGGCTTTCATTTCATTCTTGAAAAGAAGACTCTGCCTCATATCTTTGACTAACTGCTCTGCATAAGTCATATCATTCCCAACCACATCCATAGGAACAAGTAGCTTCATCCCCAACATCTGTCTTAATACCTTAAGAGAGATGGGATAGGTAATCTCAGCACACATGTACAGAACCTTGCCAGCTTCAGTGGATAGCACATGAACATTAGGGAGAGGATAAAATTTCCAGTTAGCAATCTCCCATCTTGATTGACCCAACCAAACCTTGAATCCTTTACTAAGAACAAGGTTGGAATCAAACAATGTAGTCAAATCCCCTTGCAAATATAAACCACAACCTATAGGTTCCTTATTTTTGTAGAAGGAGGTAACCCAACTATAAAGATTCAACAGATCCTGTCTATCCACAAAAGTTAAAATTTCACTAAGAAAAGTGAAATGTTTAACTGATCCATCTGCTCTATGAACAGTGTTGATATCTTGATCTGTCAAAGGAATAGGTGTAATCTCCCACTTAACCAAAGGGACATGAGCCACAGGATCTTCANATGTAGTCAAATCCCCTTGCAAATATAAACCACAACCTATAGGTTCCTTATTTTTGTAGAAGGAGGTAACCCAACTATAAAGATTCAACAGATCCTGTCTATCCACAAAAGTTAAAATTTCACTAAGAAAAGTGAAATGTTTAACTGATCCATCTGCTCTATGAACAGTGTTGATATCTTGATCTGTCAAAGGAATAGGTGTAATCTCCCACTTAACCAAAGGGACATGAGCCACAGGATCTTCACCATCATCTTCTTCAAAATCAGTATACTCAGAATCTGCCAAGGGTGTAACCAAACCTCTAGAAACCCTTTTTCTCGCCAAAGTCTTCTTTCTCTTGCCAGGAGAAGGTGAAGGTGTGTCATTAGAAGCATCAGCAGGTGCAGATTGGTCAGCAAGAACAGGTATAGGGACAGGAGTGTCAGCAGGATTATCTGGAGATGCATCAGCAGGAGCTTCCTGAGATGTATCAGAAGGAACAGATTGTTCAGCAGCAACATCTGTAGGAGCTTCAGCAGAAACAGAGTGTGAAGCATCAGCACGTGATGGAACAACAGGACCAACTCTTGCTTCATTAGCCCTGGCAAGTTCAACTGCATCATCAGCAAGCATCCTTTGAATAGCATCTTTACTCAACCTATCTTCCTCAAGCTGCCTCTTTGTTTTCTGTCTGGTAACAGGTCCTTTAGTAACCATAGGAGTCTTCCCCTTATTTGTGAACTGGGAAGACTCAGCAGGAAAAGATGTCTCAGCAGGAAGAGGGAGATCAGTAGGAACAGGTGGATCAGCAGAAGTGGCCACAGATGGTTGATGCGCGTGGATTGCAACACGCACTACGTTTTACCTCTCGAGGGATCTCGAGAAGCTTGCAATCCCCACCAGGCAGTGTACCTGACCGATGTAGTATAGTGTAGTGGCAAGTACCGGGGGATTGATCATTCTCTCGCAGGGAATAGTGTTCGTTAGGCTAAAGGCTACTCTAATCTAGGTCTAAGGGTGGA
>LBNU01017287.1:10562-26505 GCA_014162995.1 Artemisia annua
GTTGGAGATTGTTCAGTGTAGCAGCAAAATCATCATCATAAGAAGAGGTACTGAAAATGCCAGTTGCTTGTGGATGATTACCAAGATCTGTGGGGGATGAAAATCTACCAAAAGGGTCTTCAAAGCTCTGGGATGGACTGTCAGTAGTGGGAAAAGGATCAGCAGAAGTGGATGGTTCAGCAGCAACAGCATCAGCAGCATTTGGATCAGCAGGAACATGAGGTACTTTGTCAGCAAAAACAGGACTACTGTCAGCAGATTCTATGTTTCTGCGGACATCATTAGCAAACTCAAAACCAAGTGCAGCTGCAGCTTCTTTGGCTGCATGTTCTTGCTGCTAAAGTCTAGCTAATGCCTCTGCATAATTTGAATCTATGCCATCCACATCAGAAGCATGTATCTCAGTTGAACCTGAAACATGAGGAGAGGGAAAAGAAGGAACAACAATAGTTGCTTCCTCTAACTCAGAGTCAGAGTCAGAGTCAGCATCCATGGCTCCTTGATTGTTAGTGGGAGACCCATTTGTACCTGCAGATTGGTTAGAAATAAATCTAGTATAACCCAAAGAATCAGTCAAATAATCTAGGTCAAAGTACCAGGCATGACCCTGACCTTGAACATTAGGCTTTTCTTCCAGGTATCTCAGGTTAAGAGTTTCCTCAATCTTTCTAGCAGACATATTATACACCCTATAGGCCTTACTATGAGCTGAATAACCCACAATATATCCCTCATCTGCTTTCTCATCAAATTTGCCTAATTGATCACTAGTGTTCAAAATAGTCACATGACAACCAAAAGGTCTAAAGTGTGTAATACTAGGAACTTTACCAGTGATAAGTTCATAAGGTGTCTTGTTATTAGGTCTAGTAATCGATACCCTATTCGGAACATAACAAGCAGTGCTTACTGCTTCAGTCCAGAACATAGTGGGTAATTTAGAGTCTGCAAGCATAGTTCTTGCTGCCTCTATCAAGGTTCTATTTTTTCTCTCAGCAACCCCATTTCGTTGTGGGGTTCTTGGATTGCTATAGTCCCTTTTTATCCCTTTAGACCCACAAAGTTCAATTAACAAGACATTTTCAAACTCTGTCCCATTATCACACCTAATACATTTAACCTTTTTATTTAGCTGGTTTTCAACAAGGGTTATAAATTCTTTTAGAGTTGGAAAAGTTTCATCTTTAGTTCTCAAAAAAAATACCCAGCAAAACCTGCTATAGTCATCAGTGATTACCAATGAGAAGGACTTGTGATCAATACTGCAAATTTGAGTAGGACCAAAAAGATCCATATGCAGCAGTTGAAGAGGTTCTGTAATGGTGCTCACAGCTTTGATGGATTTGTATGAGGCTTTGTGTTGCTTCCCTTTGTTACATGCAACACAGTTGTGTTCATTGGTGAAGATTTTGGAAGGAAGGCCATCAACTAGACCAAGTTTGGAAAGCTTGTTTATGGTCTTGAAATTCACTTGAGCCATCCTTCTATGCCACTTTGTAGATTCATCTAGAGATGCTTTAGCCACCAAACATGTTAGATCACCTGCAGGCTGGACATCATACAAGTTGAATGTGTATAAGTTGTGACTCCTTGGAACTCTCAGCAGAATGTTTGTATCTGCTGGAAGTTGAAAATCTTTAGACAGCACAAGACATTCATCTTTAGAGAAGAAGACTTTGTTCTTGGTGTCACAAATTTGTGAGACTGAGAACAAATTGAAGTTTTGCAGTTCCTTCACAAAGTACACATTCTGAAAGTCCAACTTGGGGTCTGATGGTTCCTTTCCCAGTGATTCTACCTTCACCTCCACCAAAAGTTACAGATCCACCATGTTGAATAGGCACAAAGTCATGTATTATATCTTTATTCCCTGACATGCTTCTTGAACAACCACTATCCACTATGCCTACTACTTTACTTTTATGAGGATGGTCCTACAACAACAACAAAAATAATATACAAAAATTAGTACACTTTGGAGACTCAAGTCATCACTGACTTGAGTCTNGCACAAAGTCATGTATTATATCTTTATTCCCTGACATGCTTCTTGAACAACCACTATCCACTATGCCTACTACTTTACTTTTATGAGGATGGTCCTACAACAACAACAAAAATAATATACAAAAATTAGTACACTTTGGAGACTCAAGTCATCACTGACTTGAGTCTGCCTTGTGGATCATAATTGTTAGGCCCTGGAGATTTATAAGATCCACCATTGTTCTTGGGTCTGTTTTGACAATTTGGTCCCATATAGTTGCAAGAACAACCTGCTGAGGACTTAACAGCAGAATCCCATGTTGTCCCCCACCCCATATACATTGGGTGATAATAACTAGGCGAAAAACCATTCGAAAAGTAAGAATTATTAGGGCTATAGAATGGTCTAGCAACTTGACTTTTCCTTCTGGGTGGAAAAGGTCTACCAGTAGAAACAGGTCCATCCGCAGGAACTGACTTATCAGCAGAAACTGATTTATCAGTAGGATTGGATCTGCTATTTTGGGAAGTTGCTTGTGGAACATAAGGGGATATATGATTAACATTTTTCCACTTTGGTCTAGGTCTTGTCTGTTTAGCAAACACACCCATTCTCTGCTCATGAAAATTACAATCCTTAATCAAATGAAATTTACTTCCACACACAAAACATTTCTTCTTTTTAGAAGATTTATTCAAAATATAAGATGTTCCAAAACAAGCAAAAGTATTCAAACCACAAACATTATCAGAATTGTTTTGCATAAAATTAAAAACATTGTCTTGCATAGAATTAAATGTCAAGTCTTCAAGTGAAGCTGTGTCTGAACTTGGTTCATCAGCAGCAACTCTAACAGACTTGGGTGTATGCTTGGGTGGGGTCTTGGGAAGGTCATACTTTTCACTTGAATCACAGCTGGTATAAATGGTAGACCCTTGGTCTGAGGACTTGTCACTGTTAGAAAAAGAGACAAAGTCATTAGATTTACAAGTAGGGTCTAGCAAGTCATTGGACTTTTTGCCATAGAGATGGTGTGATCCATCAAAGTCTGAGGTCTTAGTGGTAGGCATGTGTTCTCCTAATCCCATTTCTTCTGAAAACCTAATCCTATTTCAGATTTTACAGATTGACTACTATAGAGTAATTCAGCTAACTTACCACCTGAAATTAGCCATTGATTATGCCTATCCACCTCATTATCTAGCTTCTCTTGTAATTCTTGTTTTTCTAAATCAACCCTAGCTTTTTCTTTTTCAGAATATTTTAACTCATTTAAAGCATTAGTTAAATCTATTTCCAACACTCTTATCTTTTCTTCATAAGTAATCTGATTCTTTTGAAACCATAATTTCTGTTGCTCTAAGGTTTTTAAAGCATCTTTGTAAGCTTGAAGGGCTACAAAGCATTCATTGTACTTAGGTTTCATGTCATCATAAGCTTCCTTAAGATCATTATATTTATCATTACAACCAAAAACACAGTTATGTACCTGAGAGATGCCCATAAGGGCAAACTAATCATGCTCATCCTGTGTGTCACACCAAGCCAACATGCCACTCTGCTCAGTATCATGACTCTTCTTATCATCACTTTCAGGTTCATGTATTTTCCAGTTCACATGCTCATCCAGAGATATCATTGCTTTAGCTTCTCCAGCTCCAACCTGTTTCTGCTGATAGGCAGAATACCTTACCTCATCATCATTCTTCTTACTTTGGCACTCTCTGGAGAAATGACCAAATTGACCACAATTGTAGCACTTGACCTTCTTTCTATCAAATCTAGCTGGATCTCTGGCTTTGAACCCAAACTTCCTCCCATACTTCTTCTCAAATCTCCTGACATTCATTGAGAGCATAGCCATCTGCCATTTCAGGTTCATCTCCTCCAATTCCAATGGGTCTACTTGATCAAAATCCTCATAGGTAAGTTGCTGCAGATCTTCATACTCAGCAACAAAAGACTGAAGCATCTCTTCCATCACATTACTAGACTGGGAGTGAGATGTTTGTCTAGAAGTAACGTAGGAGGTTGATGATGCTGATGAAGATGGGCTTGCAACAGAAGTCAACTTATTGGACGTGGTGCTCACAAAAGCTGAGTAAGTGGGAGTGGATGAACGAGTGTGAGTTCGAACATCAGGCTCAAGACTTTTGAGCTTGTTGTAGAAATCATCAAAGGTGAGGTTATCAAGCCCTCCTTTAGCTTTGAGGGCAATACTAACTTGCAACCATGATGAAGGTAAAGATCGTAGAAACTTTGCATTGCAGTCTTCATTGTCTGGTTTTGCCTTCATCTGGTTTAACTAACTCAGAATTCTCTGAAATCTGTCATACCCCTTGTGGATTCCCTCTTCCTCTGAGATCTGGAACTCCTGAAACTGTTGTTTGAGCATGGATCTCTTCATCCTCTTTGATTCCTCATTGCCACCGAACCTTGCTTTAATAGCCATCCAGATGTCCTTTGCATCGTCCATGTAGTGGAAATCACCTATATATTCATCTGGAATAGCTTGAAGTAGAATAGTTCGAGCCTTGTTCTCTATTTGAACTGATAAAACTTCTTCGGCAGATGTAGGGGCCACAAAGGTCAGATGACCATCAGCATCTCTGGTGGTCTTCCTTAATTTGTTACCATTAAGAACTACCTGCCACATATTGAAATCAATATTAGTGATCCAATTCTGCATCTTCATGGCCCATAAGTCATACTCTTCCTTCTTGAGATAGGGAAATTTTGCATTGCTGTTGGTGAGGTTGAGTTGATGTAGTGTTGTAGCATTGATTGGTTGAGTAACTTCTGAATCATCAGATGATCCTGGCATGGTGTTGATTGTAAGAGTTGGAAAAAGAAAATTGTGTAAATATCACAGAGAGTCCCCCGAGGCTCTGATACCACTTGTTGAAACTTAGACCTTGATAGATCTTTGAGCCTTTGGATCGTTAGTAATGTCTGTGTAATCACAAACACTCTAAAAGAGAATCTCTACTACTTGTACTATTTAGCGGAATTGTAAGCACAAGCACAACACAAATACTAACAACGCTTTGATCCTCTATGGATCGTTTATTATCAACTAATGATGTTCTTCTCTAAAAACGTACATAATGCATTAGCAAGGATTTCTTTTATACTACAAGAAACCCTAACCTTTCTTACAAGAATCAAATCACGGTAAAACAATAAAAGATATTCTATATATCTTGTCCTAGAATAAACTAATTCTACATTCTACGGATTAACTCTATCCGCAGAATCTTCTCATCCGCATGAACTCTTGTCAGCAGTAACCCGCAAGCTATCCGCAGAATCCTTTCAGTAGTATTCCTCAGCAGTAGTTTCCATAATTCCCAACAGTGAGTCTATGGTTTAAAACAAGCGCCAAGAGCGTGGTATGACGAACTATCATCTTTCTTGCTAAAAAACAATTTCACCAAAGGAACGGTTGATGACACCTTGTTTACCAAAAAATTCAAAGATGACATTTTGATCTTTCAAATTTACGTGGACGACATTATTTTTGGATCAACCAATCCTAACTATACAAAACATTTTGAAAATCTCATGAAAAGCAACTTTGAAATGTCCATGATGGGGGAACTAAAATTCTTTCTTGGTTTGCAAATACATCAAACCCCTGGTGGTATTTTTATAAATCAAGCTAAATATACAATAGAGATTTTGAAAAAACATGGTATGGAAGATTGTGATTCTGTTGGTACACCAATGGTCACTTCACGAAAAATTGGTGCTGATTTGTTTGGGAAACCCATCGATCCGAAGAAATATCGGAGCATGATCGGTTCTCTCATGTACCTAACTGCTATTAGACCCGATATTCAATTTGCTGTTTGCCTATTAGCACGGTTTCAGGCAAAGCCTACCGAACTTCACCTCAAAGAGGTTAAACAGATCTTTCGGTACCTACGAAGAACCATTAACATGGGACTTTGGTATCCGAAGGAATCGGGGTTTCAACTAACAACATTTTCAGATGCCGACCATGCAGGTGATCAAGTTACATCAAAAAGTACATCAGGTGGAGCACAATTTTTGGGTGAAAAGCTAGTAAGCTGGTCGTCAAAGAAACAGGATTGCACTGCACTTTCAACAGCAGAAGCAGAGTATGTGTCTCTATTTGCATGTTGTGCCTAAGTTCTTTGGATGCGGACACAGCTCACATATTATGGCTTTACTTTCGACAGAATACCTATGTATTGTGACTCGAAAAGTGCCATAGCCATCTCGTGCAACCCCGTGCAACATTCTAAGACGAAGCATATTAGAGTCCGCTCCCACTTCATCAAAGAGCACGTAGAAGAGGGTACTGCTGAATTACATTTCGTTAAGACTGATTACCAACTCGTCGATCTATTTACTAAAGCCCTTCCAAAAGATAGGTTTGATGATTTAGTTCGACGAATTGGCATGCGAAGCCTAACCCCTGAGGAGTTAGAACGTCTTCTCGAATCTTCTTGAAAATGTTTTCAAAACCGCTTCGCTGTAAATATTTTTGAAAAACAAAATACAAAAGTTGATAAACCAACAAAAACCAAATACAAAAATAGAAAATTTCAAAAATACAAAAACAATATAAAATGCAAAAATCCAAAAATATTCTTCTCATGACATGTCTCTCATATAATCGATATTATGTACGTTTCTAGAAATGTCAGTAAAAAATGACACGGATATGCACATATGCTTGAGCGGGAGTTCACTAAATGTTTTCTAAAACATGTCGTTTCTTAAATTTTCTCAAAACATGGCTTTCGTATACATCAGTATGAAACCCGAACTTCAATGATGACTTCTGATTATTTCAGATCAGGACTCGAACGTTCAAAATCGAAATTCTTTTCAAAAAGTTCGAGTATAAACAAACGAAAAGATTTCAAGCAAAAACTCGTTTTTCACAAAATGACTTGTGTACATTTCAGTACATAACTCGCATTTCAAAAAGACAAGTCCCTCCAAAACCCTTAAAATTAATTTTAAACTCTATGTATAAAAATATGCATTCTTTAAGGGGGAGTATAAAAATCAAAAGAAAATGTTCCGATTTCATGCTTAAACAAACTCTGTCTATCTCTCCAAAAGCTTTTCATTAATCAGTTGATATCAAAAATATCACGATATGCTATTTTTGAGGGGGAGAAGACGTGATTAAAATGTGATCTAAAAACGTGATTGATATGTGATCAAGATGGTTAAAGATTGTTGTTGTATCATAAAAGAGCTAGACTCAGTTATAACCCTCGAATTGACGAAACTTAAATGTCAGTAATTGAAAAGACTTGTCCTGGACGGGTAATAATTTCAAGCTGGTCTAACCAGTTATGTAAACGTGTCTCGAAAAGGACTTGTCTAAGTAGAATGTACCAATTCGAGAAACTTTCTGTGAACTTGACCATGCCGGGTAGTAATTTCAAGCTAGTTTAACTAGTGATGTAAACGTGTCTCGAACTGGTCTTGTTCACTTAAGGTGGATCAATTCAAAAGTGCAAACTCCTCCCACATGTGTAAATTTCTTATAAAATTGCATAAGCACATGTGAAGGGGTAGTCTTTCAAAAGAAATCAAAACTCTCAAAGTGTTAACAAAAATATGTTTTATAATCATAAACACTTTGAGAAGATTTTCAAATGTTTGGTTTAATGGCAACAATAGGATAGTTATGGTGATATAAGGTGACTAAGGTTAGGAAAAACCGTCCTATGATCCGCCAGAGCCGGAGGGATCTACCCAAGGACAATTCCANGGGGAGAAGACGTGATTAAAATGTGATCTAAAAACGTGATTGATATGTGATCAAGATGGTTAAAGATTGTTGTTGTATCATAAAAGAGCTAGACTCAGTTATAACCCTCGAATTGACGAAACTTAAATGTCAGTAATTGAAAAGACTTGTCCTGGACGGGTAATAATTTCAAGCTGGTCTAACCAGTTATGTAAACGTGTCTCGAAAAGGACTTGTCTAAGTAGAATGTACCAATTCGAGAAACTTTCTGTGAACTTGACCATGCCGGGTAGTAATTTCAAGCTAGTTTAACTAGTGATGTAAACGTGTCTCGAACTGGTCTTGTTCACTTAAGGTGGATCAATTCAAAAGTGCAAACTCCTCCCACATGTGTAAATTTCTTATAAAATTGCATAAGCACATGTGAAGGGGTAGTCTTTCAAAAGAAATCAAAACTCTCAAAGTGTTAACAAAAATATGTTTTATAATCATAAACACTTTGAGAAGATTTTCAAATGTTTGGTTTAATGGCAACAATAGGATAGTTATGGTGATATAAGGTGACTAAGGTTAGGAAAAACCGTCCTATGATCCGCCAGAGCCGGAGGGATCTACCCAAGGACAACTCAAATAGATTAGAATTAGAAGTCCTTAGGTATGATTTGAAAAAAGGAGTAAAGAATGAAAGGAGAAAGAAGGGGTTGAAGAATTAAAAAGAAAAGTAATGAAAAGGGTGAAAAGAAATAGCCCTCCATATGTTCAACCTTAGGGCAGACACCGGGTTCAATTCATATGCTACTGCTTGTTACAAAAGTGACACCGGTATTGAAGACAAGACGTCATGGACCCAGTGACGCACTGCACTTAAACCTTCTAGCCACTCGGGTATCTCTCAAAAGGTACTTGTTTCATTCTCACATAGAACCTTGCATAATCTATCGACCTATCTCTTAGAGATGATTGATATTGAAAAGGAGGCCCTCTGCTCCATGCCTCCGCATAGGAAACTAAATGTGCACTTATTGAGTCTAGAGCCCCGAGATTCATCAAAAGATCTCTTTGGAACACTTAATATTCTTACACTGGTGATTCTACATCAATAGATACAAGTTGTAATTTATCGAGTCCTACGCAGATCTTAGCAATCTACCGAGAACGTTTATGAGAGAATTTACTTATGTATTTCTCAATGATTGAACGGAAATCCTGTCATGGTCAACATCAAATAGCCCTGACAGCAGGTCACTTCGGTAATCTCTTGTGGGTTACGCTTAGTGTTTGCGGTGGTTTCAAACGGTCTACAATCGTGGGGTGATCTCCAGCGACTCACCTAATCATTGGTGTACTTCGGTATGTCAGTGTAAGCCCTTTCGGGGGTATCCGATTAGGAACGGCCATGGTAAGGGTTAGAAGGAGTTTTCACACTATGCTGTCAACGATCTCTAATTCCGAACCTGTAAGTACCGGTTGTTTTATCACTAACAAATTTTATGCAGCTACAACCACCATCGTAACACTAGATTCCGCATTCTCATACATACATCACAAAGTCAAAGGAAAGTTCTCACAAAGATCAAAGGATAGCAAAAGTCAAAGAAAGATTCTACGTCAAGTGAAAGAAGAATCTGCAAAGTAAAGTGACAAAGATCAAAGTTAAAGAACGGGAACAACAAATGTATGTATGAAAAAGACTAAAGACGTATGAGCATGTTGGAATGGCGTTTAACCTTCAAACACAAAGATGTGACGAAAGGCAGATGACATCGTATCACAACAACAACAAAGAACAAAGAACAAAGAACAAAGAAAAGTCACTCATCAAAGATCACAAAGCATGAAGGAACAAAGACTAAAGACTATTCTACAAAGACGTCCAGAGCTATGAATGTTAAAGTTAAAAGACAAAAGATGATGACGTCGCGCAACCTCAATGACCAACACTTAGGGGGAGATTGTTAGGATCGTATTTTATTTATAAAAAGTGTCGGTCATTAAATCTTGTAATAGGTTGCTTTAGAATGTTATTTAGTTCATGTATTCATATTTTGATAAAGTCTAAGGGCTATTTATGCAACAATGTAAAACTATGTAAAGCCCTAGACTTCCACTATAAATAGTGGTGTAAGACCTCATTTTGAGGTTGGTTGGTTCTCTAGGTAATATTATGTTCTTTATTTTCACACACTAGATGTTCCTCCCACTCTCTCTCTCTACTCTCTTTCTCTCTCTAGGATTTAGCATGATTCATTGAGTGAAATAGGTTGTTCTACGGTCCTACAATGCTTGTGTGGCCTTTTGTAATATTTAGTCACGTAATGAATAAAGCAAATAGTGACCAAAACTGTTAATAAGTGTGACTATATACATCTTTTAGTCACATTTAAGAAATAAATATATATCAAAACAAATTCAAATATATTTCAAAACAAATTCAAATACAATAAAATTGTAAATATAAAATTCGTATATAACTCTATACCCTAGGACCTCCTTTTATACACCAAGGAGTCCTAGTCGGCTTACAATACTTTCCTAAGTATCTATAATCTTTTTCACAAACAACTAATACATATCATACAAGCAATATTAACTATATGAAACAACAATACTAACTTATAACTAACAGTTGTAACTAATACACTAGCAGCATTAACTTCGAGCAGTATTAACTTTGTACTAGCAGTACTAGCAGCAGTACTAACTTTTGTACTAATCTCATCATCTAGATATTCTTCATCTCTGTTTTAAGTAGAAAGGACAAAAGTTAGAAGCACATACAAATATACAATACCCATTTTAGAGATTAGAAAAAATTTACCAAGAGCCGACGGAAAAAGCGGTCTGATGTGTCATCTGCATTCAAATACCCATTTTGCTGCAGTTGTAGAACAAAAAGAGCAGACAGTGTAGTGTTATTAATCTATATGAATTTAATGAGGATCGCAAACAGTCACAATGATATGGTTAGAAGTTACAGTATTACGAAATGCAAAAAAACATGCACCAGTCCAGAATAGCACCTAAAATCTACAATGGTACAAAAGTTTAGTAAACCAACTTGGTATACCTTATCTTGGAATTCTTTTTCTGCTTCAGAAGATTCAAATGCATTGCCCTCATCCCAGCTGGCAGCAGGATGGTTAGCTACTTGTTCCATTAAACAAGTTAGGATCCCAGAATGCTGACTTAAAGAAGAGGCTTTCTTAGAAGAATTCCCACTTAGACTGAGTTATAACCATAAATTGAGCTTGAAAGTATTATAAACATAGAGCCTGAGAAAAACGCCATTAGTTTTACTTATGAATAATAATCGTCCATTTCTTCCTCTATCTGCTGAGGTAACTCATCCTATAAACAGATGTTATGAACTGTAAGAAACCAAGGCACTAATAACGCTGCATTATATAAGGTCTGCCAACCATGAAACAGTAAAAATATACATGGGTTGACTTTGGTGATTGAGATGGAGCATACCCACGCCTCAATTTAATTCCAGTTATTCGAAAATGAACTGTGCCAGAAAATCCAGATGAGGGAATTTTTAGCCAGGCATCCCATTTATCATCCTCACCCGTGAAAATAGCATGTAGCCCCTGCAAGAAACAAGTAACGTGCTTAATGCTAACATAAAAGATGACAAAATTAGATGTCCCAAATATAAGTTTAGCATCAAAAACCAACATACCGGGGCAGACCCTTGCATATCAACTCGGGCAACAAATATTCCAGATGGTTGAAATGTTCTGCAGTGCCAAACCTGGAACGAATATATGTCAAACACATTACTAAGCAAGCAAATCACTAACATTTGGTACAAATTAAACAGTTTCACAAAAAGTAACCATATTTGAGTTAATTTCCTATNTAATGCTAACATAAAAGATGACAAAATTAGATGTCCCAAATATAAGTTTAGCATCAAAAACCAACATACCGGGGCAGACCCTTGCATATCAACTCGGGCAACAAATATTCCAGATGGTTGAAATGTTCTGCAGTGCCAAACCTGGAACGAATATATGTCAAACACATTACTAAGCAAGCAAATCACTAACATTTGGTACAAATTAAACAGTTTCACAAAAAGTAACCATATTTGAGTTAATTTCCTATGTAACAGATGTTATGTTAATCTTTTAACAGATCACTTACGCGATTGCGATAAGCAAACTCCAACTGTTCATCAACATCCTCCAGGAGTGCAAACCAATCAAGACTCCCTTTACGAGCAAAACAGTGGCCTCTTAGAACACGTCGATTGTCTCCATTTCAATAAACAGGAAAACTATGTCGTCTTAATAAGTCTACCTGCAACGATTACCACCACACGAATTTATAATAAAAAAACATGTTTTAGGCTAGTTTTAATCCACGAAAATCAATATAAATCATTTTATATTCGATTACACATTTAAGAAAATATAAATTAAATATGTGTTTGAGCATACCCATTGTCAGAGTAGGATAGGTGAGATGAGGGTGATGGTGGCTCGACTGTGATGGTGGTGGATGTGGTGGTTATCTCGAACCAAACAACCGAAGCAAACAAACTCTCCCAAACAGTTCCCTTGTCTTGATGACGGTAATGGCATGGAGGAGCGATGGTTGGTGGAACGACAGCGAGATAAGGCGGTGAAGTGTGGCGGTGGTGTGAGTCGGTTCTAGATAGAAGGAGAAGAGATGAATAGATAGAAGATAGATCTGACTAGTGTAAGTGTTAGTGTTTTGATTTTGGGGAAAAAGGGGCGGGATCTTGAGCGGGAGATTGAAATTTTTGGAGAAAAAGGGGCGGATCTTAAGCGCGTGATTAAAATTTTGGAGATTGAAAGCCTATCAAATGAGCTCGAAATGTTTAATGAGTTGAGCTCAAGCTTATATAAGTTCGACTCGAGTTATTGTTGAGTTCTCGAGCTTGTAAGTAATATAAAATATGTTCTTTTTTAAATATGTAAGTGTACTAAGTGTAAATATTTATTTATGAATGTATCAAGCTTTTCGAGCTGAAGTCAAACCGAATTCAATTCTTAGGTTATATTATATTTCAATTTTAATTTGTGTAAGAAAACACATCTTTACAGATAAATTGAGCTTTTCGAGTCAAACTCAAGCCGAGTTCAAACTTTCTCGATCCCGGATAACATGATCGGGAGTTCCCTGGTTACTTGCTTCTTAGTGTCTGTGACAAACGGTATACACCTACCAAGCCGGTGCAACCCATGCATGACCAGTGTGATAATGGCTAATTCACATGGGTCATGGGTCATGTGCATTAGGTTATCACTGGTCACATTCATTAATGGGTATTTGACATCGATCATATGGGTCATATGCATTGGGTTATAGTTGCTTTGAGTGTCTTGTTACAACACGTACATCCATGACTGTTGACAATTGGTAATTAACATGGGTCATGGGTAATGTGCATTGGGTTATCGTGGCTTATAGTGTAATGGAAACCATGCATGACCGGTGATAATGGCTAATTCACATGGGTCATGGGTCATGTGCATTAGGTAATTATCACTGGTCACATTCATTAATATGGGTATTTGACATCATATGGGTCATATGCATTGGGTTATAGTTGCTTAGAGTGTCATGTTACGACACATCCATGACTGTTGACAATTGGTAATTAACATGGGTCATGGGTAATGTGCATTGGGTTATAGTGGCTTTTAGTGTAATGGAAACCATGCATGACCGGTGATAATGGCTAATTCACATGGGTCATCGGTCATGTGCGTTAGGTTATCATTGGTCACATATTTGACATCATAGGGGTCATATGCATTGGGTTATAGTTGCTTAGAGTGTCATGTTACGACAAACCGCTCAACCCGAAACCGAAAAAAACCCGAAACAGAAGAAACCGAAACCGAAAAAACCAAAACCGGAAAAACCGCTTATCATGATTTGGTTTCGGTTTTTACTTTTAGATATCTGTGGTTAACCGAACCGAACCGTATATAATATAAATAAATTACCCGCCCCGCGATGGATAGTTAAAATCTTCCAACTAACCGAGCCGAACGGCCCCGTGAACACCCCTACCAAGCATGCCCTAAAATACAAATGTAGCTTTAATATATATTTATTATTTTTAAAACTTTTATTACTTTTTATACTTTTAGTTTTTATACTTTTAATACTTTTAATAATTTTTAAACTTACAATATATACAAAGAGTATCAAACATGTGGAAAACTAGAAGTGGGGGTTGAATAGTTTTACGTCTTTTTCATTTTATAAAAACTTGCTTCTAAAGTATATACTAAGTTTACAAAAAATTTGTTTCTAAAATATATAATTGAGTTTGTTTCTATAGTTGTTTGAAAATCACTTAATTAGATTGTTGAGCAAGAACTACAATGTTGTTTATTACATATATGTATGTTTATATTTTAGTTTGTTTATATGAAATTGATTTGTGAATGGAGCTTAGTTTGATCTTTATGTGAAATCAATATATGCACAATTTAAACTATCTTAACTATATGCAATATGTAAGTAAGTAAGCTAAGTAATGAATGAGAGATGGAAAGATCAAACCGAGAGACAAAGGATTTATAGTGGTTCGGCTACAAGGACACCTTCCTTGCCCTACTCCACTCCCCGAGCACCGAACTCGAGAGTTTTCTTCACTAAGTCAATATGCTCCCTTATGGCGGAGAAAACCGTACACGCCTTAGCTTACACCAATTTAACGACACAAAGCGAAATGTCGAGTTCTAATCGTAGCTAGAACCAATCTCACAACTTCAATCACACCACAACTTCTTCACACCTTTCCACGCCTTCTAGACTCCTTCACAACTTTTGTCTCTTCACACCTTCACAACTTCTATCTATTCACTACTTCAAATCTTCTACGTCTTCACAACTTATATTCTTCTAAGTCTTCACAACTTCAATACTTCTACGTCTCTACTTCAAGGTTTTTATTTATACACCACAACAAGGTTTCCACTTCTTTAAGGCTTCTATGTCTTCACTACTTCTAGGCTTCTAAATATTCACAACTTCACGGCTTCAACTTCTTTACTACTTCAAGGCTTCTATACTACGATACGGCTTCTATATCTTCACTACTAATTACTAGTTCAAATATCACTACTTCTTATACTTCCTACCACTAATCCTATCCACCTCTACTTCTTCACTTCTTATACCACTTCACACTTTCAACAAATCTAGATCCTACGTCTAAATCTAATTAACTAATATACACACCTTATACACCAAAGAATGAATGATTTACAAGATGAAATGAACAAACAACTTAGATAGCAAGATGATACTAAGTTGTAATACTTCTAGTCTTGATTGATAGAAGTGTTCTTCTCTTTGCACTTGAGTGTTGAAGCTTGAATCACTTTGAAACAAAGATTTATGTATATATGATTAAAGGATTTTAGAGGATAGAAATGGAGGATTAAATCAGAATGTTTTTAGTGCAAAAAGGTGAGAAAAATCTGTGGAATGAACCAGTATTTATAGGCCAGAAAAATATTGTTCTGGAGCGTGCCGTTCCCTTAATTGAGGAGCCGGTCCCCTTAATTTTAAAGGGGCCGCCTAGTGAATTAAGGGGGCAGCCCCCTCCAGAACGTTGGACAATTTTTGTCCTTTTGTGGGGAAGGTTTTTCTGGTTTATTTTTGCCAATTTTGGTTGAAAATTTGAATTCATATATTTATAACGAATTAAACATATTCTTATAATTCCAAAAATATTTTATAAAAGATATAAAAATTTTTGTGACATTTTATAAAAATCTAGTGATTAAGAAAATGTTCCTTTAATCATGTATTGCATTAAACACTTTGTTTATTCATACCTTAAGTGATTAAGTTGTTGAAATGAATTTTTACGCCTAAATACTTGTTTACGTCATAATCTCTAGTATAATGAGTTTATATTTTGTGATTATCAAAACATAGGGATATTGAAAAATATTAATAATGTTTTTAGACATTACTTATATCAACAATCTCCCCCTTTTTGATTATTACAAAACCTTAAACTCATTAAGTCTAAAAATTAATTTTTAGACAAGTATTTAGAGTTTATATTCACTGGTCCCCCTTTTTGTAGAATCAAAAAGGTTTAAGCCGATACGATGAAAGCTCCCCCTTGATGTGTGCTCCCCCTCGTTTGAGGGTACCAAGGGTTCGAGCTATGGAATGCTTGCAAGAAAAATATTAGAAGCACAAGCATA
>LBNU01017287.1:36824-66571 GCA_014162995.1 Artemisia annua
TTATTAAAAAAAAATAATATAAAATATCTTTTACTATTATACCCTTTTGAATTAATTAAAAATAACAAAATACTATGGAGCATTTAAATGATGTACATTGTGTATTATTAGTTGTAAAAAGGTGGTTTTCGCAGTTCTTGCACTTAAAGTGGTTCTCGCAAGAAAGTGCCCCTATATATATATATATATATATATATATATATATATATATATATATATATATATATATATATATATATATATATATATATATATATATATATATATATATATGCTAAAAGATTGAGCAGTCTTATAAATGTAAAGTGGTCATGATTAATGTGGCATGAATTGAAAGTAAGATATGCAAGACTCAACAAGAAAACCAAAAGATTATAAAACTATCTTTTAGTGTAATCATTAATATAAGAAAACCAAAAGATTATAAACCCCCAATCTCTTTGCCTCCCATGAGTTACAACTTACAAGCATATCATACTAAACCATTATATAAAGAGTTGTATGGGAATGTGAGTTGGCCATGCTTCCAAACATGGAACGGATGGTTGCACGCATGCCATTGGTAGGTTCTTACAAGGTCAAATTCATCTTCTCAGTCTCATTTTAGTCATTGTCTATGAGTAGTCGATTAGAAGAGAAATACATGTTGTTGAATGTTAAGTTGTTGTGTTGTGTCCTCAGTGGATTGTGGCAAGGGAGGTCGATCTTAACTCAATTAGTTAGCCCATGTTTATTACTGTGTATATATACAATATGATCATTTTCGTGGTTTATTCTATGAGTAGGCTTTTAATGCACAAATTTTTATTTGTGTACCTCTATATGATATCATTGGTAACTTCATTTTTATCATCCTTCTTTTATATTTCTTACTCAACCATTTGTAAATCTTGATTCAACGATTGATTTTTTTCTCAATAGTGACAGGGGCAATATACTTTATCTTGGAGCATGCAGAAATTGATATAGTTTTTGTCCAAGATAATAAAGTTAACAAAGTGAGCTTAAATAACCCTTCAAATTAGCGCATCAAGTTCATTATATATTTCCAGCAATTGTTAAGTGTGGTTTATCTTTGCAGTTACTAGATCTGGTGTGTATACATACTCGACGCCTCAAGAGTGAGAAATTAGTTTTTAGAAAAATATATATGTGGTTGAGAAATCAAAAATATTAGCCTAAGTAATACATGATATTGTGGTTGCAGCGATTGTTTGTTTCACTGCAATGGAGAATGAGGAAAAAGAATCTTTAAGTTGCCAATAATGATAGTGTATTATCAAAGTTTTGTGATTTGACTTTATGCATGTATTAAGTTGTTAACTATACCTTATGTACATATATTTATTATACTTTTAGTCTTACGTAAGAGTAATGTTTTAACCAATAATCAGAAATATAAAAGAGAATCACATAAAGAAGTAGTACAACAAATTTTCAAGTGTTCCATCTCATGCATGGTATTGTCTACAAAGTGCAAATCAAAAGGATATTAGATACGTAAGTTACAACATCAATTGTTTACATATTTGTTATAACAGCTTTTAACAGTTTTTAGATACGTAAATTACATACATGTTTTCCATAGTCTCTTGATTAACATCTTTTAGAAATCGAGAAATGAAACTACATATGTGTTATAAGTTATGTGAGCTAAAAGTGAAAATGGGTATATATTTTGACATGGGCACATTGCGAAAAATATCCCATACTCATTTTCATGACCATTGCAAACTTTCTACTGTAGGGCTGAAGAATGGGGTGCATCTAAGGCCAAAGTTGTTACAGTGAGACAGATTTGATTATGAAAGAAGGGTGTATAGGTAGCGGAACGGATCCAAAAATGATGAGGATAGAAGAAAACTCCATTAATGAATTGAAAAAAAGAGGATTGAAAGTTGACATCATCAACATAACTCAACATTCATAATGCAGAAAAGAAGGCCATCCTTCTATTATAGGAAGCAATGGGAGCCATTGAGTGAAGAACAATTACCAAATCCGAGTAGCTTTTCGGATTGTATACATTGGTGTCTTCCCGGTGTGCCTGATGTGTGGAACGAGCTTCTATAGTATATTTTTCGACAATGAAAACAATATTGTTGTCATGGCATCACTCAGTGTGTAAATTTTGCCATGTGATCATAATAAGCTTTTGTGTATAAGTTTGAGTAATAGAGATCCAAAAAGCATTATATTGACACATGAAAATGCTATAACAAATATTAGTGGTACTGATATTCACATGGAACAATTTGAGGATAAGGTATATATTTGTTTTAGTATAAGAATGATCAGTATCAATATATCCTTTTGTTTATTTACATCTTTTGATCTATGGACGACAATTTGTATATGTAATCCATGCAAGATGATAAACAAACACGTATATATGCATGATTTTGCATGAAGCGTGTGGAGTGTTTTATGGATAATATGTTTTTCTAATATGAATGTGTCTATCTATAATGTGATATTTATCTTGAATGGGTTTTGTTGCATTTACCCGACAATTAGTCGATTCTACATGAATATTTTCTAATCTTATTTTCTTCATGTTTCTATCTTATCTACCATACTAATATTGGGCAAATAATTCATCAAACCTTACCACTACTTACCAAGATTCACCAACACTCAAACAAAACTCAAAACAATATCAAAGACGATTCAAAACATGGATTTAACATCAATCAAAACAAACAAGGGCAAATCGCATAAAAGATTATCACACTTATAGGCCAATTCGAATTTTAGATACTCAAAACAAATATATCACACTTCACTTAGCATTTTATAAAAGATATCTAACAAAATATGTATTTGTAAAAGTAATGATAAAAATAAGTGCCAAAGATTACGCTATGAACACTTATATACAGCCCATATGCAACGCACGGGTCTTCATGATTAGCATAAAAAAAGGGGAGAGAGGTAAAAAAAACAAAGCTTTAATTGTTAAAATTTAAATAAATATTATATTTACTTAAATAAACTTATGAGTTTTTATGTTTTAACAACTCTATAAATCCAAAAGATACCCCTAAAATTTGTACACCCTAAACTTTATAATTTTCCTAAAAACAACATATAACATTGAAGAGTTTGGTTCATTGAAGATCACATTTTTTCAAAGATCAAATGACAAGATCCAAGACATCCATCCGACCTTATCTAATGGTTGAGATTAAAATGGGCACTTGTCTCATTATCACACACCAAACTCACCTCTCATTTACTCACCGGTTTTCTCTCTACCCACCTCTTATCTTATTTACTCACAGGTTACCACTTTCTTCTCACAGTTAACACACACACACACACACAATAACATCTCTCAACCACCAAACTCTTCTTCTTTTGAGGATCGACGAATCAAATGATATTTCTGTTCCAATTTTTGCCTCTCATTAAGCCTGATTTTGCATCAGTATGCTCGATAAAAGGAATGAGGGAAGCCCCAATAGAAAAATATTGGAAGGAAAAAATACCGATTTTCCCCCAAAATCATCACAAGAATATGGTACATAATAACAACGATCAAAGTTATAGACGTCAGAAGTGAAGTCGTGAAGGATTTGAATGTTTATGGTAAAAATTTAACTCGATATTGATGTATTTTTTTGATTATAGTATATATTATGCCGATTTGTGTTTATTGAAGTTTTATTCATATTTTGATAATTTAGGGCTTATATTCACGTGTTTGTGTATATTTAGTGTCATTAGGTTTAAATTATGTTATAAAGTTTTATATCAGTTTACATATATGCGTTTGTAGAGTTAATGTTTATAATGGTGTAAATCAAAACATATTGATGTATTTATTGTGGATTTAGGGTTCATATGATATAAAAGGTGATAATCAATGTAAGTATTGTTGATACGTAATCGTAACTGTAACATAGCGTTGCACTACTGATTTACATGATTTTGCTAAGTTTAAGTGAACCGTAATTGTAACATAGCGTTGCACTACTGATTTACATGATTTTGTTGAGTGTAATTGTGATTTTGCGTTCTCATTCATGTTATAGATCGGTTTGTTGTTTAAAGTTGGATGTTGAAAGTTAGAATATAAGATATTGTGATCATGAATGGTGATTGTGGGAGACAACTTTTTCAATTTGATGTTAGTATTGTTGAATCGTAACTGTAATTGTCATGTAACATAAATGTATTAGTGGTATTTTAAGTTTCTCTACTTTTTATTTTCTTTTTTTTCCCGAACATAAGTCGCTCTACTGATGTGCATGATTTTGCTGACTTTAAGTGTGATTTTGTATGCTTAATTTCGTAATAGATAAGACTGTCGTTATTGTTAAATGTTGAACAAGCCAACGTTAGAATATGTGATATTGTGATTATGTTCATTGATTTTCGTTTTTGTGTAGATAATGATGACGTTGATCTCAATACGCTTTTGAAAACATTGTCGCTTTTGAAAGGGAAAGCTTCAGGAGTATCCACTTATGTTCCTAAAGGTATTTTTATTCATAAATCATCTTTACATGTTTATCCATCAAGTAGATTGTAATTTATTGTTTTGAACTTATTATTGTTGGTCTTGGCTCAAGGAAGTGAGAATACTAACATGGTCAACTAGTTTTTATCATAACAGTTTGATGAGGTGCAAAATTATATTGTTTTTAGGGGTCATTAACCCATAATTTAATGCACTTGTGTAATTTATTGCTTAAAATCCTTTCTATTTGACTTTTAGGTCTTGGATTATGCATTTGCTAAAAACGTATGATTTATCGGTTCATTTGGACGAAGAACGGAAGAAAAATACAAACGTTTCAAAGTGTGACCGGCAAGCATGACGGCGTCACTAGAAATGCCCAAAAAGTGGATTTTTGCAATTTTTCGTGATCAGTCAGTGTGTGGAGATGGGCTAGCTGACGATGTCACAACCCCTTAATGACATCGTCAAACCTCAACGACTGACGTTGTTACATGAAGTCGGTGGAAAAACCCTTAAATTAAAGACAGCAAGGTGGCGACATCACAACCAAAGGCTGACGTTGTCACATGAGTCGATAGAAAAAACCCTCAATTAAAGACAGTGAGGTGACAACGTCATAACTAAAGGCTGACGCCATCACAATTGATTTTCTATATATATTCTTGCATTATTTTCATAATTCCTGTCTAACTTTTGGGAAACAAATCCTAGATGATTTTGATGAGTTTTTCTCTCCTTTTCTGCATTGTAAACCTTCTATAACATCAAGATAAGTTTTGGCTTTAATCATTTAATTATGTTTATTATTGTTTTTTTTGATTGTATGTTGGCTTGTCCCTTGTTTCCTATGTTGGGCTGATTAAATTAGTCTTTATCTTGGATGCATGAAACTTGCTAGTGTTTAAATTATTCATATTGTCTTCTTATTTAGATTACTTGATTAAAAACTGGTTAGGGAACTGTCCTAGCTTAAATGTTTACTAAAAGTAACTAATTGAACATTTAGGTTTAGCTATTTAATTAGGTTGGATATTTTGTGCGTGCATGTAGCTATTTTGTGTACATCTCATCTAACATCGCTAGTCATATAGGCTATTTGCATAGATGTGTAACGGACTAATACACGATAAAGAATAAGGAATATTCACCATCGCACCATTTAAAGTGTGAAAATTCAATAGTTTTAGTTAGATCGCAAGTAAGGAGTAGTGCACCCTAGATAAATAGGTTTTCCCAATTCATAAGTTCACACCAATTTTACTTTTCTTGTCATTTTCTTTTGACAAAATTGCACCGTTCGTCCCTAAAGTTGCACGTTTTTGCGCGTATCGTCCTTCATTTTTATTTATTTTTTATTTTTTTATTTATTATTTTTTTTTTGCATTTTCGTCCCTGAACTCTCCAAATTTCGCGCGGTTGGTCCCTAAAATTTTTTTTGGCTAACCATTGTCATTTTGCTAGTTACACACCTTGTAAAGTTACCAAAATGCCCTTTCTTTTTATCTTAATTTACAAACACATTTAACAAACACACCCAATTAAAAAACACAATGATACTTATATATCAGGAAAATACATGATCTGCTGGGGGTGACATAGTGTGTTCTTACGACGACAAGTTCGATATAACATATGTAACTATGATTAAGTTTATGTAATAGTATATTCATAACATAGTCACAAGCACGAACAAATGTGAGAGTGAGATAAAGTCTTTCCCTGTTACGGTAAGGTTACACTAATTCTAAGGTTTAGTAATGCCCGAAGTCATGAAAAGTATACAAAGTAGGATATCAGTAATGTATTGCATTGTAACACAAAGTAGGATACCAGTAATGTATTGCATTCTAGTTGAAGGTTAGCAGCTGACTGCTTGTTCCTGTCAATGATGTACTAGTGAACAAGTAGGGCTACGAATTGAATAAGTCTACTGGGTATTCAACATAATCAATGGATGAAAGATTCGTAGAAGTTATAGAGGAGGCGGTTGTTCATTATCAGGTTGAAAATTTTGTACTGTTCGTAATTATGGTTAGTACTGCTCCGTTGATTCAAGGTACTGCTACTTAAAATATTAGTACTGGTCGACATTGATGTTCTATATGGATCTGTTCTGCCCTAAGATTGGATGATACTATAACCTCGTATTCCTGAGGGTTTGTCGTCTTTTGCATGCGAAGTAAACCTAGTACACATTTATATCATGAAGCAGTTTTAATAAGCGATCCCGAACACCTTAAGATATGCGGAGTAATATGGTAAGGATTGAATTGTTTAATTTGGTACAAGCTGTTTTGAACAAAACTGATTAGGTTATACGCTTGTTTCTAGTCACCACTTTCTTATATAATTTGAATTTTGTCAAGTACTTGCATCATTAGAAGTGGTCATTTTTGCTTCAAGCAACATTAATCTTATACAAACACCATCTTATGCAATATGCTCTGTTCCAAGCATTTAAATTCAGTTGTAATTTCATTTCAAATGTTGTACTTTAAGATACCACAGCACAACACTAAGGATGGAGTCATGTTCCCGGTGGTTCTCACACCAAACCTTAAACTTACGAAAACTGTTGAACTAACAGAAGCAATAAAAGCTAATAGATCATGGCTAGATAGTTTGCTTCATCGGTCTGGTGCTGTTCTGTTCAGAGGATTCAGTGTCTCCTCTGCCAGTGATTTTAATGATGTTGTTGAGTCGTCTGGTTATGAAGATTTTAGCTACGGCGTGGGTGGTGCAGGCTCAAGGACTAAAGTTATCGGTCGTGTTTATACCGCAAATGAAGCTCCACCTGATCAGGATATTCCTTTTCATCACGAAATGTCTCATGTATGATTCATATTCTAATAGTTTTGTTTGTTGAACTCAGTTTCTTAAGTTGACTTAGGTCCTGAGTGATTGAATTGTTAGGGGCAGTTTGGATATGTTTATTAAACAACTATATCAAAATACACAGTTTGGATTTGCTTCATTAGCTAATCTTTTTTAATATAAGCTTATCCAAACACTAAGAGGTGCTTATTAGAAAACACATTAAGTTATTGCAGCTGTTTGTGTGTTGATAAATGTTGTTCGTAAATTAAGAGAAAAAAAGGGCATTTTGGTAACTTCACAAGGTGTGTAACTAGAAAAATGATAATGGTTAGCCAAAAAAAAAGTTTAGGGACCAACCGCGCGAAATTTGGAGAGTTCAGGGACGAAAATGCAAAAAAAAAAAAGATAAAGGACGATACGCGCAAAAACGTGCAACTTTAGAGACGAACGGTGCAATTTTGTCTTTTCTTTTATTGTAATTTAGATTAATATTAGTTCTAAAATCAAATCTCAAAACCCCCTATATTTTACTTTCTTTTAATTAAACATAAAATACAAAAATAATCTTCTCCCGTCTTTTAGACCAATTCGTCATACTCTACGAACCTATCTCACCATTCCCTTATAGATGTGTAATGGACTAATACACGATAAAGAATAAGGAATATTCACCATTGCACCATTTAAAGTGTGAAAATTCAATAGTTTTAGTTAGATCGCAAGTAAGGGGTAGTGCACCCTAGATAAATAGGTTTTCCCAATTCATAAGTTCACACCAATTTTACTTTTCTTGTCATTTACTTTTATTGTAATTTAGATTAATATTAGTTCTAAAATCAAATCTCCAAACCCCCTATATTTTACTTTCTTTTAATTAAATATAAAATACCAAAAATAATCTTCTCCCGTCTTTTAGACCAATTCGTCATACTCTACGAACCTATCTCACCATTCCCGTATAGAATGATCAATCCCTCGGTCTTACGTTTAATATACTACAACGGTTAGGTATACTACGAGGGAATAGTCTAGGTTTCGTATTTTGTTTCATTTAGTCTAACTCACAAGATTCCTATCAGATGTGTGTTTTTGTTTTCATTTTCTTGGTTGTAAAGGATTGATTATAACATATAAGAGATGATTACTGTGGATTCAAGAGGTCTTAGGAATTGATAAAACTAGGTTAGGTTAGAGAGAGGGTAACTAGAGAGTGGTAAATGAGAGAAAATGTAAAACTTTATTAATGAAACTCTCAAGTGGAGTCTTGGGGGGTTTATATAGGTAGTTACATGCCTATCTATACCAATATAGTAGTCCTTGCGCTATAGCTAACTATGCTACAACTAAAATCTCGTAATTTGTCGTCACTTATAAAGCTACCAATCTTCCTCCAATGGATGACAGACGGGATTTGTTTACACTGATGTATACAAGAAAAATAATCTAGTCCTCAGAAGCACAACAAACTCTGAGTATGTCTTCGAAACTTTTTTCTTCTTGTGTACCACAACTTTGTTCTTTTCCAATTGAAGACAAACAATGTAATAAAACCTAATTGGGTTTTACTCCCCCTCCCAAAATTAGTACAACATGTCTTGAAGTGTCTTCACAAACCCTTTGTGAAGTTTCTGAATCCGCTCCCCCCAAACTGGCAACCCTTCTTGTTGATTCGAAACTTGATGCTATAGAAGTATCTTCTGTCTCTTTCTTCGAATGCGCAGTGGATTTTATATATGATATGGCAACCTACACAAGCTTTTCTATTTGCTTTCTTGACAATGATGATTGTTCATCCAAGGGACATAATATCAACCATATCTTCTCAGTTTGTTGAATACTTCACAGCTACCAAATATACGGGTTGAAATGATAATACAATGCTCGAATCCACCAAACTAGATGGTATATATGACTATAGCCCTTTTTCATTGTCCCGATAACCCGAACAGAAGCTAGAAATCCAGTAACCATGGTTTATATGCCTATAGCCCCTTTTCATGACTTATGACCTTTCTATCTTCCTTTATGTACACAATTTCTTCCGTATGATGGTTAGGATATTTTAGAAGCATAATAAATTCGTGTACACCCAAGAATAGATCTATTGGAAGCATCATAAATCCATGTATGCTCAAAAACTATCTCGTGAAAAGATGTTGATAAACTAAAACTCTCTTTACATTTCCCTTCTAACCTATCTTTTTGCAGACCCCCTTATCAATTCAACGGCTAATTGTAGTGACCACTTCTAGAGAAAACGCTATATGAAGAACTTGAAAATGAAGTAGATTACCCAAAATTGTGACTTAATCTTGTACTAATCGTTATATGAAGAACTTGAAAATGAAGTAGATTACCCAAAATTGTGACTTAATCTTGTACTAATCGTTATATGAAGAACTTGAAAATGAAGTAGATTACCCAAAATTGTGACTTAATCTTGTACTAATCGTTATATGAAGAACTTGAAAATGAAGTAGATTACCCAAAATTGTGACTTAATCTTGTACTAATCGTGTGACTAAGAACTGTGTGGTGATTTCGTGTGATGGCTTTACGAATTACTAAATACCCTATACTCCACTAACAAAAAGTATATGAAGTACACAACCTCTTGATTAATCCTCGACTACGTGAGACAATGAATACTACAATGCAATTCCTTAAAGTGATAGCTATCATGTGAGTCACTAAGAACCAACTTATGCGTTTATAGATCTCACACAAAAAACTAGATAGCCAAGTCTTAATCACGTTCAATAAAAGCCCAAACAAGTTATTTTGAGACATACAACTAACCAACCAACTTGACTCTTAGATAGATAAGTACACGCAATTGTGTAATGCAACTTCAGTCACTAATAAGTAATAAAGAATAACCCTGTAGTCACTTTGTCATTTCGAAGCCCAAATGTAATCACAATCTAATAAGCAAAATTTAGCACAATGATTAACCATATCAAAGAATTTTTAAGTAAAACTACTCTTTTTAAACTTAGAAAAACTTAATGCCTCTTCTTGAAGCTTAGATACATTGTTTTTAAAATAGTCAACCTCAAGTGTAAGTTTTTCACAACTTAGACAAGGTTCAATCACCTATTTAGATTTGACAAATTTCTTTGCTTCAAGTTCAAGTCTATTGATTTTGTCAATTAGTCCGGTTCATTTTGTTTTCTTTCAAGAAATTGTTTTTCTTTTTAAAGAGTTTTATTTTTTTGTTAAACTTTATGAGTTCATTAGTACTATCTTGTGATTCATGAATATTTAAAGTATTATCAAATTAAGAAGGGTTTAGATTTACCTCTTGCAATTCAAGCGCCGTGAGGCACGTTTTGTCCTCCTCTTTTTATCACTGTCTTCAATATCACTCCAAGCACCACCCACAAATACCTTGTTCTCCTTCGCCTTAGGACAATCACCAATGAAGTCATTTTTTTCACCACATCCGAAACAACCCCTTTCTCTCCTAGAGTTGCTACCACCCTTGTTCCTATCACCATGACCACTATTCTTATCTCATCTATTACCATAACGATCACCTCTTCTAAACCCATTACCTTTTCTACCAAACCATTTCCGCTCTTCAAGAACCTTTTGAAGTTCTTTAACATCAAGTCATCACCAACTTCTCTCTCATCCTCACTATCCTTTTGATTATTACTATCATCACTAGATTCATTTCTAATGACTTTAGATTTTAAGAGCTAATGACTTAACCTTGTCAATTTTATTCTTAGAAACTTCTTAATCATTTTCTAAGACCATTTCATAAACCTTAAGGTTTCCAATTAGCTCATCAAGAGGAAGATTGGCCAAATCTTTGGATTCTTTAATAGCCGTCACATTTGGATGCCATTTTAAAAGAAGAGCCCTAAGAAACTTTCTCACATAACTTTTTTTTAGAGTAGTCTTGTTCTAAAGATTTGAGACTATTGACAATATCATTAAATCTAATATAACCACAATTAATAGTTTCATTATCTAACAACTTAAACTTCTCATATTGTTGAATGAACATATCTATTTTACAATCTTTGACTTGTGAGTTACCTTGGTGGGTGATTATAAGTGTGCGCCAGATTTCTTTTGTGGTTTTACAAACAAAAATACGTTCTTACTCTTTACGAGGCAAAGCATTGTAAAGAGTCATTTTAGGGTCATTGTTTTCACCTAGTTATTTCTTTTCATCGAGTGTTAGATCTAAAATAGATTTTGTAGTTATCAATTTTGTTTTTGGATCTAGTATTGTAAAAATAAAGTCGCCGCTTATAATCACCTCCCACAAGTTAATATCCTTAGATTAACGTATGTCTCAAAACGTGTTTCCCAAAATAAAAAACCTTCGGGCTCAAGAAATGGTAGTCGTTCCATAGAGCACATCTCTCAATAGTTCTCTTGAGCCATTGATCTTACTTAACTTTTTGCACAAATTAGTTTAGGTTTTAAAAATTCTGTAAACAAGAAGTTTTCGATTTAAAAAGCTTTTGTAAAAAGATTTTTAGGTTTAGAAACTTAAGTATCCCGCTTTGATACCAATAGTAGAACTGTAAGGGGGTGAACTTTTCAATTTATTTTATGTTTAAGTAAGTTAAGTGTCAAATTTGCATACAAGTGTGTAAACTATGAAACAATATAAATCGTAAGTAAAGAGTTAAGGGAATGGAGACAAACACAACAATTTATACTGGTTCGATATGAGGGGTTTAGATCATTCGTACGTCTAGATTTGAATCTGAGACACCAATACTACTCACTAGTACCAAATCCTTATGGTGGATAAACCGTACACCCTAGCTTTCACCGATATACACCTAGACCCAAGCTAGCACCTAACAGACTTCACACCTGGAACCAGACACAAAGACCTCGCGTACTCTCCATGTGATTACAAACACTTCTACCAAAGAAGTACCAAACCCCAAGCTTGACCACAACCGGTATAAGACCATTACACCCTTTTTTCTCCACACCCGAAGTAAGACTTTGACACACTTGCTTCTTCGCCCTCGGATAAGACTTAATACTTAGCTACAAATGATTGTGAGAGTTTAAGTATTGTTTATAACAAGAATATTAGACTGGAAAAAGATAGAGGAAGAAAGACTCTAGACAATATACAAGAGTGGATTTGGTTCTTGTATATTCTTTTCTTGCAAAGAAGTTTGCTTTCAATAGATGATAGAAAGATGATAAGACACAAGAAAGATTGAAAGACTTAGAGAGATATAAGAGAGAAATAAGAGGGGGGATATTTATAGGCAAGAGATCCAAGATAGGTCACTGATGAGACAAAAAATGACAAGAATTTAAGGGGTCATTTAAGCCCTAAGTCGAGAATATATGATCAAATATTGCCTTAAATAGTTTCTTTTGTGAATTTAGGTATTTTGAAGAGGAATTTTGGAAAAGGAAGCATTTTGGACGTTTTTGGAGCATAAAAGTGCAGAAAACGACAAAGTCAAGAATCCAAGCTGGAAACAGTACCTGACGGCGTCAAGTTCTACAAGGTGACGCCGTCACTCATTGAAGGAGAGGTAGATACTTTTACACTTGACGGGCAAGAAACTTTTCAACACATTAACACGTGACGGCGTCACGTGTTATTTCATCTAGGCCGTCACACTTGAAGACAAAGAGAGACGCCCCAGAACCAAGTTACACCAGACGGCGTCAGAAGTGGATCCAGGCAATCAAGAAACCCTAGTCACTGCGAGGTGACGCGTCACGACCCAAAGGGTGACGCCGTCAGATTGTAAAATCTATATATATTTTTTGTTTTGTCATTCATTAAGCGGAGGACTTTTGGTAGGAACTTAGGGTACGAACCCTAGTCGACTTTTGCAGCTATTTTGAGGTTTCAAACCCTCTTTTCTTCCATGATTAATTGAAGATAAGTTATCCTTTAATCATTCAATATGTCTATGTGTTGTTTGATTATATCGTATGCTTTTCTTTCCTTTAACATGCTAGGCTAGGTTTGTTTGTGTTTTCTTAGGTCTAATGAAACCTAGTTATTGATTATTTGTTGGTTGGTTTACTATTAATCGTTGTGGGTGGATGTTTATCGATGTTAGGCTTAAGAAAACTGGCAATACTCCAAATGGTAACATGCTTGAACGTCTTAAGAAACATGAGTCGGATGTGTACTACGGCTATTTTGTTAAACTTAATGCATAAGCCACTGTTTATAATCCTTATGGTATGGGCGCTTTACGCATCGCTGTAGGAGGAGATAAGAGCTTATAGAGTTGGGGAAGATTGTACACGCCCCCACGAATGTTAATAAAAGACTAAAACCCGGCATCCACACCAAATTGTGCAAAACTATGCAAATAAAAAAGGATAACATAGGAGTAATGGAACTAAGTAAACACCGTTTGTCTCCTTGTTAGAATCCTCTCATTTTATTTTTGTCATTTATTTTTATGCATTAGTAGCTTTTGGGTTAGTTGACTAGCACTAATTTCGCCACCTCTTCCTATACCCGAGTATTTTACTTGCTTTCTTTAAAACATAAAATACATAAAAGAATTCATCCTCACCTAAGACTAGTTTAATCCGTTTCAATCCTAACGAAAACTATTCCCAAGTAGAATGATCAATCCCCCGGTAACTTGCCAGTACACTATACTACATCGGTCCCAGTGTACACTGCCTGGTGGGATTGCAAGCTCTCAAGATCCTTGAGAAGTAAAACCTTAGGAGATAAAAGCTTATAGAGTTGGGGAAGATTGTACACGCCCCCACGAATGTTAATAAAAGACTAAAACCCGGCATCCACACAATTGTAGCAAACTATCAATAAATAAAAGATAACAAGGGAGTAAGGAAACCTAAGTAAACACGTTTGTCTCCTTATTAGAAGTCTCTCATTTTATTTTCTTGTCATTTTATTTTTATTGCATTAGTAGCTTTTGGGTTAGTTGACTAGCAACTAATTTCGCCCACTCTTCCAATACCCGAGATTTTACTTGCTTTCTTTAAAACATAAAAATACATAAAAGAATCATCCCTCACCTCTAGACCTAGTTTAATCCATTTCAATCCTAACGAACACTATTCCCCAAGTAGAATGATCAATCCCCCGGTACTTGCCACTACACTATACTACATCGGTCAGGTACACTGCCTGGTGGGGATTGCAAGCTTCTCAAGATCCCTTGAGAAGTAAAATCTTTTGCGTAGATGCAATCCACGCATCAAGTTTTTGGCGCCGCTGTCGGGGAATAGTTATTAGTTAGGTTGAGATTTATTTTCATTAGGTCTACTCATTAGAATCCTTTCTAGTGAGATTTTTATTTTATTTTTATAGGTTTTCTTTAGTCTATCTTTTTCTTCATTTCTTTGTTCGTAACCATTACCATTCGCCATCATGGAAGGTGGTAATATCTTTGATCCCGTCAACCCACCACAACAAAACCCACCACAACAAAACCAACCTCCTAGAGCCCACACTTTAGGAGAGTACTCCCATCCTAGCCACCAAGGCTATCGAAACACCATTGAGCTCACTCAAGGAGCCAATGTGTCTCCCTTGCGATCTGACACCATCCGGTTGGTGCATAGCGAATGTGCATTCCATGGACTTCGTTCCGAAGATCCAAATCAACATCTCAAGGACTTTCTCAAAATCGTAGATTCCATAGACCTTGATGTTAACACTCGGGAGATGACCCGATTGCGTCTCTTCCAATTCTCTCTACGTGACCAAGCTAGTCAATGGCTTGAGCGTTTACCTGCGGGATCCATCACATCTTGGGATGATCTCACCTCTCGTTTCCTTGCTCAATTTTTCCCACCAGGGAGAACCACAAAGTTAATGAATGACATCTTGATGTTCCAACAACATCAAGGTGAAACTCTTTACGAAGCATGGACTCGTTTCAAGGACTTACTACAAAGAGTCCCTCATCATGGTATATATATTTGGCTCTAAATCCAAATCTTCTATGACCATGTCGACTACCATACCAAGTGTGCCATTGATCGAGCCACCGGGGGCAGATTGCGTGACAGAAACGCCGAGGAATCATTGGAAATCCTCGATGAACTTGCATTCCACAACAATGAGGTGTGGGAAACTGCTCATGTTGTAAACTCGGCTGTTCATGCAATTTCATCTCCAAGAAATGGCTACTCAACTCTCCGAGGAAGACCTTTGTGAACTCGAAAAAAAGGTTGACTATCTCATTGAAAAACAAAAGAAACCCTTAAGTCCACGACGAGCAACAGTTAACTCTATCTCAGACATAAAACCAATACCGTTGTCCGAATCACCTCTTAGGGAAAACGGTGAATCCTTCTATAAGCACGCTCAACCCAATCCACCTCCTCAGGAATTTAGTCCACAATTCGAAGCTCGGATGAGAGAGTATATGTCAACACACTCCGAACGACTGGCAAGATTCGAGGAGGAAGTTTATAGACAGAAAGAGGAAATGCAAGAAAAGATGGCGGAGATGATGAGCCTATTGAAGGAGTACACGAAAACAAAGGCTCCGGAGAAGGTTTTAGTGAGGAAAGAAAGCGACATACCCACCATCAAGTTTGTTAATTCCATTTCCATAGTGCGTGTGGACGACAAAGAAAATGAAGGGCGATCAATTGTCAAAGAAAATTGTGGGGATAACCTCACTATATCCAACAAAGCTGACAATGGTGATCTAGCTGGAGGATCGTGCTCGGATGAAGGGGAAGAGGATCCATCTATGAAGCAACCACATGAATCCCGAACCATAGGGTACTATCTGAACCACATCATCAATAAAAAGACCATTGATAATTGGGTGAAAAATAGTGGGATGGACTACACACCAAGAGGCTCTAAGGGAAAGAAGGAAAAGAAGAGTGTTGAGGCATTATCAATAAGTCCACTGTGTCAAAGCATTCTCACCCAAAAAGTCAATAAAAAATAGGCGGTCTACGGAAATTTCGAAATATTAAGCGGCATAGGAGATCTAAAATACCTGGAAACTTTAGCCGATCAAGGGTCAGAGGTGAACATAATGCCCTTATCCGTCTATGCTTTAATTAACCAATAAAACACCTACCGCCACCCACATTAGGTTATCCCTCGCAAATCATTCTTATGTGTACCCCTTAGGAATTGCAGAGGATGTATTAATTAACGTAGCAGGATTCCTATATCCCATTGACTTCATGATTCTTAATGATAGGGAGAATGACTACATACCTGTAATCCTGGGGGCACCATTCCTCGCTACAGCACGAGCTACCATCAAATATGAAACAGGGATAATAGAGCTCAAGTTGGGGCAAAGAAGAGTTCATTTTCACATGACCCCATGGAATATTGGAAAGGGCAAAAGGCAGAAAAAACTCTCAACCGACTTGAATGCCCCTAAAAATCATGTCCAGAATGTGATCCTTGCTTGGGAAGCAAGGATCAAAAATCCCCAAAGGCACGAAGGAAGGGATGAAAAAAGGAAAATTATGATAACTAAAGAAGTCGCGGCCGAATGTAATCAGCGAATTGGAGACACTGACAAGTTTATGAGAGAGGAGTCAGTACTTTAAAACCATTTAGGGATAAAACTACCTCCCGATAAACTAAAAGCTTGGTGGTACGGGCCATTCGCAACAAAAGCTTATGTGAAAATGGGGCAGTAATTTTGATTAATGAGAAAGGTGGAGAGATGACCGTGAACGTCAGACGATTGAAACGTTACCACCATGATAGCAAGGATTCTATCAGCAATGGATACATCATATTACGGGATAAAGTCACGTAAGGACGTGACTTTGGGCCTAGCTACAAGACTCGTTAATAAAGAAAAGGGCTTTTGGGAGGCAACCGAAGCTTTATTTGTTTGCTTGTTTGTTTATTTGATTTTATTTGCTTCCGTATGTATCTTTTATTTTTATTGTTTATGGTTCATGTTTCAAATTAATTTGTGAAAATGCTTTATTTTGTTTTTAACTTCGTTTTAACTACATATAAAGGTATTTTGCAAAAAGATAAGTGTAAGGGAAATCCAAATTTCAAAAGAACGAATTGAACATGAACAATAACAAAGAGATATAAGCTTACATATTAGTACTTTTTTGAGTCAAATGCTTGTATCGAGTCATAATGAATTTTTTCAGGATTCCAAGAATTAAAACATAGGTTTTTCCAAAATTTTCTGGAAACAAAATATAAGATTTCTGTCAGATCAATTCTGACGGCGTCAAGTGTAATTTTACGAAAATTTTGCAAGTTTTGTTTTTCTGCTGGAATTGTAAAGTTTCGTTAAACCCATATTTTATAAACTTCAGGAATCTGCAAACATTCATTCTAAAAGAATTATATCTTTGCTTGCTTTTTAGGATTTTATTTTATATAGATTTTACCGCCGATTTTACGCGAGGTTTCTTGTTTGTTTTCTCAGCTTATTAATAGGTTATATTGGACAAGAAGATGTACATGGATAGTCAAGTTTTTGGCACCAAGTTTCAAGATTTTGGACACACCAAAGTTTTTGGCGTTGCTTCAATCTTGAAGTTTTCTACATTTTCTTGGAGGAGGATCTAACCGTGTTACCACATTATCCACGCCAAACGAATCAGGGGAGTATTTGTTTTCATTCTTTCATTTATTTTTCTTTTACATCTTTTAATATGTAGGATACTTAATATCTTATAACACGTATGGAGTTGTGTTTATGGATCAAACATAAAGAAAACTAGAATAGATTTAGAGAGAGAAGTTAGAGAGAGAAAGTAGAAGAGAAGTTGGGAACCTTGAGAGAAAACAAAAAAAAAAGAAAATAGATTATGAGAAGGTCCAACCCTCTCCACATGTGGAGAGGGTTATGGGTATTTATACTTACACTATACTAGATGCCTCTACTAGGCTGTGGATCGAGCTGACAGTGGGTAAAGACCCGACCCGACTCCACAAATACTAACTAATACTACAACTACGTATTAACTAATATGATACATACTACGAGCTATACAATGCTTAATCGTACTTGGGGTGACCGAATCTTCTATAGGAAAAACGTATTCCTAACAATCTCCCCCTAAGGGAGGTCACCCCAGAAATTAATTCTTGAATTCTTGCATTGAGATCTTCGTAGATATTTTGTAGCTCGCAGTTGTTGATTCTTCATTGATAAGAACTTTGTGCTTTCAGCAGTGGACTCAAGATGACTTGCTTGATGTGTAGGATGATCTTTGACATTGCTTCTTGTTCATCATCCAAATATAAAGTAGCTTTAAGTCATCTTTGAGTGGAAGTGTCTCTTTGTGATGTTGTGATTGTCTTGGTGTTGTCATGCTCACACTTTTCTGGATCATGATCTTCTGCATCAGAGTTGTGGAAGCATAGTTGAAGCCCATTCCATGATCATGATTTCTTTAGATTTGATGTTGAAGTGTAAGCATGAGGTGATGAATCAGCATCTTTTCAGCAATCAGCAGCAATCGTCAACTTCTTTGTCTCTGGTGAGAATACGCCTTTCCAACATGCTAATAATCACATTGCTGAGTGAATCTCCATGGTTGAATTGGTCTGAAAGCTCCTTTTAGTGGTTGGTATGAGCATGTGGAACTAGAGTGATGGTGGTGAAAAATGATAAGTTAGGTATGTTGAGCTGCATAAAACTTGGTTAGTAATAAACATACCAGCACTTACAAGTTCGGACTTCGAGATCGTCAACAGCATAGTGTAAAAACTTTCTCTAATCCTTACCAAGGCTGTTCCTAATCGGATGCCCCCGAAAGGGCTTTCACTGACATACCGAAGTACACCAACGATTAGGTGAGTCGCTGGAGATCACCCCAAGACTGTAGACCTTTTGGAACACCACCGCGAACACTAAGCGTAATCCACAAGAGATTACCGAAGTGACCTGCTGTCAGGGCTGTTTGATGTTGACCCTGGCAGGAGTTTCCACTCAATCACTGGGAAATACATGTGTATATTCCCTCATAAGTGTTCTTGGCAGATTGCTAAGATCTGCGTAGGACTCAAAATATTACAACTGGTGTCCTTATTGATTAACAACCAGTGTAGAAGTATTAAGTGTTCCTATGAGATCTTTTGATGCATCTCTTGGCTCTAGACTCGATAAGTGCACATTGGTTATCCTATGCGGAGACTAGGGAGGGGTCTCCTGTTTCAATATCAACTAGCTCTAAGAGACAAGTCGATAGATTACACCGGTTCCCCGTGAGAATGAAACAAGCTCTTTTAAGAGAACTTGAGTGGCTGGAAGGTTTAGTGCAGTGCGTCACTGGGTCCATGACGTCTTTTCTTCAATACCGATGTTACCTTAGTAACAATCAGTAGCATATGAATTGAACCCGGTTTCTGCCCTAAGGTTGAATAATTGGAGGGCTATTTCTTTTCACCCTTTCTCATTTCATTTCTTTTTAATTCTTCAACCCCTTCAGTGCTTACCGAGACTTCATTACTAGAACCTTGTTGGGTTTGTTCCAGTCCTAGCTCAATCTCAGTCGGCACTCTTCCCTTTCTCACTTTTCTCCTTTTTGCAATCATTCCTAAGGACTTCTAATCTATCTATTGGATTGTCCCTGGGAAGATCCCTCCGGTTCTGGTGGATCATGGGAACACATACCTAACCTTACCATCCTTATAACTCCATGCATTAAAGTAAATTGGTCGGTCGTTTGGTATCTTTCCACAATCGCCATTAAACCAAATCTTTGAAAATTCTCTCAAAGTGTTTATGATTAAGAAACGCATTTTGCACACACTTTGAGAGTTTTTTTATAATTTTCAAATGATCCCCCTTAACATGTGCTCATAGGTTTTAGATAGAAATTTGCACATGTCGGGGTGAGTTGCACTTTTGAATTGATCTACTCTTAATAGACATATACCCTAGGGACACGTTTACGTTGCTTAGTTAAAGGGATCCATCATCAGTTTTTTGGTGATAACTAGCCCTAATAACTAACTTGAAGTTGTTAACATTCCTTAAAAAGGAAGTTAGACCCGTCAAAGTATACATCTAAGAAGAGCTTCTCGAAATGGTACTATCTACTTGGATAAATCCTTTCGAATTCTAACGTTTGTGTTTCGTCAATTCATGAGTCAAATTCTGAGTCATAATCAATTCACGGTTTCTCCTTGTTAGTATAAAAACACGCGAAAGACTCTTAGCCACTTGCTCCCCTTCAATATGTGCATATTGATTGATTCAATTTGAAAGTTTTTAAACTTTAGCACATACGGGAGAGCGTACATTTGAGATCATTAATTCACCATTTGTTCACTTGCTCCCCCTCAATATGTGCTTTGATTAAAATTCAAAAACTTCAAAAATTTTAGCACATACGGGAGAGCGTACTATTGAGTCAAAAAACATCACGTTTTAAATCAGATTTCATTTTTAAATCACATTCTCTCCCCCGATCAAAAATTTCAAATCTTTTGAGATTTTGTGATCCCAATTGATTTAAATAATTTTAGAAGAAAATTGGGAGAAAATGTGGTAAAATTTTAACATTTACTGATTTTGAGACACTTTTTCACTGCTGCTGGTGCACAAGGTTTTCAAAGGTGCAGAAATTTTGAGCAAATACGCTCCCCCTCAATTAATGACCCATTTTCAATTTAACGTGTTGTGGTCATTAAGTTGAGTGGCAAGGTATTTGTGAAAATTTAAGTCCAATAGCCACCTTGTAAACCACAAAAACTCTCTTGAAGAATCATAAAGAGAGAGATTTTGGGATTAAAGAAGACTTCTCTTCTTTTACTAGAAGTGATGCACTGAAACGTACATCATTTCGGAGGTGCATGGATGTAAAGTAATCCATGCCCGGATGAACTTCATCCGTTGTTAGGAACAACCGTCTTAATGGCGACGTGTTTTCCTCATTTTAAAACACAGGTTGCCATCTGAAGTAATAGCAAACCGATAAGACATGTTTTAGCCGGTTAATATAACTCCTGCTCGAGCTTCACTTAAAGTCATATGCCATCAATGAATGACATTCATAGAAGTTTAAAGTGTTATCGATAAACAGAAGGCATGCCTAGGATGAAGCTATTTTTGTATTTTGTGTTTTTCAGATTTTTATGGTTTTTCTGGGTTTTATATTTTTGTATTTTTCTTTTGATTTAAAAGAATATGTACAAGGATATGTGAAGCAGATCCATTACTCGTCATTTTCCTCCTGAAGACTTTTGAGTGACTCAGGAGAGATACTCTTCATTCCAAGGCATGGGAGAATGAATTGAAACCGTTCTCTGGGGAGTGCCTTAGTGAAGATGTCAGCCAGCTGAAATTCTGTCTTCACAAAGTAAAGTTCCACAATTCCCTTTTCCACTTGTTCCCTGATGAAATGATGTCGAATATCAATGTGCTTTGATCTGGAGTGTTGGACGTTGTTGCAGCAAAGAGCAATTGCACTTTTGTTCTCACAGTACATCGGAATTTTGTTGTACATAAAGCCACAGTCAGATAATTGTGATCTCATCGGCAATGTATTCAGCCTCAGTGGAGGAAATCGACGTACTCATTTGCTTCTTTGATGACCAGCTAACCAGCTTATCTCCTAGAAATTGAGCACCGCCTGAAGTACTTCTACGAGTATCTTGACACCCCGCATGATCAGCATCAGAATAGGCAGTGAGAGCCATAGCAGTGTCTTTAGGATACCAAAGGCCCATGTGAATCGTCCCTTGAAGGTACCTGAAGACCCTTTTGACTCCATCTAAGTGCTTTTTGGTGGGTTTAGATTGATAACGAGCACACATGCAAACAACAAATAGAAGATCTGGCCTGCTAGCAGTGAGGTACATTAATGATCCAATCATGCTCCGGTACTTTGTTTGGTCAACTNTCATTTGCTTCTTTGATGACCAGCTAACCAGCTTATCTCCTAGAAATTGAGCACCGCCTGAAGTACTTCTACGAGTATCTTGACACCCCGCATGATCAACATCAGAATAGGCAGTGAGAGCCATAGCAGTGTCTTTAGGATACCAAAGGCCCATGTGAATCGTCCCTTGAAGGTACCTGAAGACCCTTTTGACTCCATCTAAGTGCTTTTTGGTGGGTTTAGATTGATAACGAGCACACATGCAAACAGCAAATAGAAGATCTGGCCTGCTAGCAGTGAGGTACATTAATGATCCAATCATGCTCCGGTACTTTGTTTGGTCAACTGGAGCCCCCTCAACATCCTCATCCAGTTTTGACCTCTCTACCATTGGGGTGTCAACTGAATCACATGATTCAAATCCAAATTTCTTCAAGATTTCAGTAGCATACTTGGATTGATTGATGAAGATACCATGGAGATTCTGAGAAATTTGTAACCCCAAGAAAAATGATATTTGCCCCATCATGGACATTTGGAATTGTGTACTCATCTCTTGTGAAAACCGATCACATTCCAATGGATCTGAAGAAGCGAAGATAATGTCATCCACATAAATCTGAACGTGAAGTAGATGCTTGCCTGATTTTCTGGTGAACAATGTAGGATCAACCACACCCTTGGTGAATTTGTTGGCTAGAAGGAATTTGGATAGAGTATCATACCATGCTCTGGGTGCTTGTTTAAGTCCATAAAGTGCCTTCTTCAAGCGATAGACATGATTAGGGCGTTCAGGATCAACAAACCCTTCTGGTTGACTTACATATACCACTTCCTTTAAGTGACCATTAAGAAATGCAGTCTTCACATCCATTTGGTAGACAATCATATTCTGACTAGCTGTGTTGACAAGAAAGATTCTGATGGCCTCGATTCTAGCTACTGGTGCGAATGATTCCTCAAAGTCAATGCCTTCTTCTTGTCTGTATCCTTTGGCCACTAGCCAAGCCTTGTTTTTCAGAACTTCACCATATTCGTCAAGCTTCACTTTGAAGATCCACTAGAGATCGATAATCATAGCACAGTCGGGAGGAGGTACTAATTCCCAAACATCAAGTCTGTCAAATTCGTGGATTTCATCTTGCATTGCAGTGAACCAGGATGTCTTCGTCAAAGCTTCTTTAAAGTCCTTCGGTTCGATTTTAGACAGTATGGAGCTGACGAAGCACCACAAGGCATCTGTGGCAAGTTGTCTACGTGTGGATACAGGCGGAGATGGATTACCAATGATGTTGTCAATTGGGTGATCGTTTGTCCATTTTCTGATATGCTCATGAAGTTAATGACTGAGAACTGATGTGGCAGTATTGGAATCTTCTGAAGAGGTTGCCATATTGGATGGATCAGGAGCAAATATGTTGAAAAAAGGTTCATCAGATGGTTGAGCAAAGGGATTCACTTCAAAAGAATTTTCAGATGCGGCTCCTTGAGGAAATGAAGAAGGTTGATCAGTGTAAGCGGGTTGAGTATGACTGGATGATGGAGCATTTTGACTAAGAGAGATGGAAATCGATGGCTCATTTGTAGGTTGAGGTGCATCATTAGCAGCAGCATCAGGACCTACGACTAGTGGTTCAGGTTCGACCATCTGTTGAGGTTCAAAATACTCATCATACATTGGATCAAATAATTTCTTCAAGTCCTCACTAGTAGGTGGTACATAAGGAGCATCAGTGGTAAAGGAATGTACAAGTCCCGAACTAATTGGTCCAGGAGTCAAAAAATTAGTTGCGGGTCCAGAACTGGAGTATTCAGGAGCCGTGTGCTCGGACTGCTCATCAAACGTGACATGGATAGTTTCCATGATTTGTCGGGACCTTTTGTTGTAGATTCGATAACCCTTCTTGTTTGGTGCGTAGCCAACAAAAATTCCAATATCAGCTTTTGCCTTGAGCTTTCCCAAGTCTTCACTATCGTTGGTTGNTAGTAGGTGGTACATAAGGAGCATCAGTGGTAGAGGAATGTACAAGTCCCGAACTAATTGGTCCAGGAGTCAAAAAATTAGTTGCGGGTCCAGAACTGGAGTATTCAGGAGCCATGTGCTCGGACTGCTCATCAAACGTGACATGGATAGTTTCCATGATTTGTCGGGACCTTTTGTTGTAGATTCGATAACCCTTCTTGTTTGGTGCGTAGCCAACAAAAATTCCAATATCAGCTTTTGCCTTGAGCTTTCCCAAGTCTTCACTATCGTTGGTTGGGTAACATAGTGCACCAAAAACTCGAAGAAATGAAAGATCAGGTTTTCTCTCGTGCACTAGCTCATAGGGGGTTTTGCTGTGAAGAGGATGTATCAGTGATCGGTTCTGAGTGTAACAAGCAGTCGCAATTTCCTCTCCCCAGAGGAACATAGGAGCTTTGGAGAATATTAGCATGGTTCGTGCGGCCTCTACAAGGGTACGGTTTCGTCTTTCAACGACTCCATTCTGTTGAGGTGTTCGAGGTATACTCCTTTGATGACTAATTCCAAGATCTTCATAAAATTGAGTAAGTTGCTGATTAACAAACTCAGTTCCGTTATCTGTGCGGACGAATCTGACAGTTTTATTTAGTCCAACTTGCAGCTGCTTGATTAGTTTGATGATGATTTCAGGTGTTTCGTCTTTGGATCTGAGGAACTTAACCCATGTAAACCGAGAGTAGTCATCTACGATCACTAACACATATCTCTTTCCAAAGATACTTTGCACTCTCATTGGACAACACAGATCCATGTGAAGGGTATGAAGAACTTGCATAATGGTGTCGATCGTTTTGGGTTTGTGTGATTGCTTCTTGCTTTTACCTAGCTGACAAGCAGAACAGAGATGATCTTTTTCATATTTCAGCCGAGGCATGCCTCGAACAAGATCTTTACGAGTGAGCTCATTGATGGTGCCGAAGTTCAAGTGATTCAAACGATGATGCCACAACCATGACTTGTTCTTGGATGCCTTAGACAATAAGCAAATACGTGATGACTGCATCATGTCTTCAATCGATATTGTGTAGAGGTTTGAGCCACGTCTACCTTTCAGAAGATCCACACCATCCAATTTTCGAACAAAACAAGTGTGTTTTCTGAAGGCTACTTCAAGATCGGAATCACAAAATTGACCAACGGAGAACAAATTGTGCCCAAGCCCTTCTACATAGTATACCCTAGAGATCACGCTGTCGCCAAACACATAATCTCCATAACCCATTATAGCACCAAAATGATCATTCCTGAATCTAACAGTCCCGATAAACTTTTTCACGAAATTTTTGAGCCGCAAGCGATCCCCAGTCATATGTTTTGAGCAGCCTGAGTCCAAATACCACAGGACGATTTGTACGACCTGCATTTGAAACCAGACAGATATGGATAACTGAAAAACGTGGATCCCCAAACACAAGTGGGATCCAATTGGTTAGCACAAACAGAAGTGGAAGGTTCAATGGCATCATTAGTCATATCATGACATGCGAGGGCACTAGACTTATGGTTGTCGCATTGTGTTTCTAAAGGAAAAGTCCTGCCAGTTTCCTTCCATACCCTAATATTGGTAGGCCTAAAATTGGGCAACTTAGTTAACGGGCATTGACTTCCTAAAGAGAATTTTCTTCCAGTGGGTCTCCAATGATAGCCAACATTAGAAAACTTCCTTCCTGTGGCTTTCCAAACACAGTTTTCAATGTTTTTATTCAAAACATTATTGACTGGAAGTAATTTAGAAGCATTCAAAATAGTCTTAACACACTCATCATGATTACCAGAAATTAAATAGTCATTACAGATCTTACAAGTAGCATTAGGATTCGAATTAATTACAGTACGCCTAGAGCAAATACTAGAATCAACACGATTCACATCATTCAGATCAGTCTTATTGTTCCTAAGGTGGTCTTCTACTTTCTTCCCTTGAACACTCTTAGCTGGCGAAGTCTTATCATTCCTTGTATTGCAACTAGTCTTTGACCCGCTAGCTTTAGTGACAATTTTTACTCCTGTAGAATTAATGATGGGAACACTAGATCGTGGTATTGCTTTTTGATTATTGGTATGCGGTGTGTTAAGTTCAGAGGATGTCAAAGGTACATTAAAGGCAACACGCTTATTCTTATCCTTAGAGGGTGGTTCAATAATCTTATCACGCATGCAAACAGCTTTGGGACATGTACCAATGCATAATCTAAGAGTTCAAATGATCTATTAGTGAGATAATAAACATCAAGGATGTCATTATGAGCAGGTCTCACCATTCTAACCTCTTCAATGGTCTCACAAAGCATGTCTAGGCAATCCTTAAGATACCTAAGGTACTCGCTATTGACAAGTGCATTATTCCTAAGGGGAAGAGGAATAGTTACGGCATCACATGCATTTCTTTTAGATTTACCGACCATGGGGAGTATTCCCTCTTTCGCCTGAGTCTTTAGATTCTCAATTTCATTTAACAAAGACGTTATTTTCTCATTGGTTTTATCACGTGAGATCTTAATCGAATCATGTAACTCTTTGTAATGTTGTTTGACCTTAAAGTTTTCAGCTTGAAAACAATCATTTTCATATTTGAGGTGTTTGATGATGTTTTGAAGTTGAAGATTTTGAGAATCTAAACACGGAGGTTTCTGGGATTCAATCACATCACTCTTATTAGACTTTAATTGGGGAATTTGAGCCCTCAGTTTCTGAATCGTGTTAGTGTGAGCTTGAATCTTTTCATCACGTTTGGCTAATTCAAAATCTGCATCAAATTCAGGAGCGTCCGAAGATGTCTTGGCATTTGAGGTTTTAAATCTTTCTTCTAAATGTTGATACTTTAGTTGCAAATTAAGATTATCAACCTTTAGTTTTGAAAAGTGCCTGACCATGTTATCATGGTCATCGTTTTGAATTTTTTCACGCAATTTTAGATTCTCCCCCTCAAGCTCAACAACACGATTTTGGAAAACATTCATTGCAACAAACTTTTCATGAAATTGGCAAGCAGTTAAAGAGGAACCAGTAACAGTATAAAACACATCTTGAGCAATGCACTTAGCAATTAAATTATCATTCATGATGAGAGCATTCTTCCTCGCAATTTCACTATGTTGCAGGTTTATTACAGTTTGTTTTCCTTCATGTTCCAGATTTTTAAACACGTCTTTCATTTCGTCAATCTCAGATTTAAGAGACGTTTGCTTGTTTTCAAAATGTTCTTTGACTTGTTTAAAAAACGGAATAACTTCTGTAAGGTAACACACTATTGTTAATTCAAACCCCCTTTCGCCCTCAGTAATTCCCGTTGGTGTAATTCTCTTTTTACATGTTTTGTCAAATTCCGCAAACATTTGATACAGAACGTATATGCTAATAAGAATTTTACATTGAGTGGGAAGAACTAACTGAACTAGGTGCATTGGTGTATTGGGGGGATACACTGTTGGAGTTGCAATCTTACGGGGAGTTGTGGCCTTAAGCTTTTCAGCTTTCATTTTCTCAACATCCAAAGGCCAAAAAATCTGTTCTGGTGTTAACCTAGTTTGGGGCACAAAAACCGTCAATCGATTCTGTTCATAGTAATTATGGGGCTTGATATTGACGCGGTTTTTAATACACTTGGGATCCTTCATTTTATTCTCAAGTCTTTCTCTATTCACTAATTCAATTTCATTAATTTCCTCATTATTATGCACATCAGGGGGCATGATTAGGTGTAAGCATTACATTAGCATCATATAAGGCAGGTTGAGAGGCACTAACACTCCTAAGAAAATTAGTTTTAGGCACTCCTACATCCTTATTGCTATGTTCATCACGTAACTTAATGTGCTTATGCATCATTTGAGCAGTTTGAATGGTTTGGCCTTGTGTGTACAATTTATTTTCAAGCTTGTTCTTTAAGGCTTTCAAGTTGGAAAAGTCACTTAAGAGTTTAGTTTCTTTAGTTTGAAAATCTAGTTTTATTGTGGTTACACTTTCCTGAATCTCCTGTTTTTGCTTAACAGTTTGATCAACTTGATTTTGTAAAGATTTTATTTCCATTCTTAATGCCTCTTCCTTTAAGTTTCTTTCGGTGATGTAGGCACACATTTGCCAATCCATTTTCTGCTCTCGTTCGGTTAACTCAAATTTTGCACGTTGTTGATACATATTCACCTGATCTTTAAGAATTTTAATCCTAGTGGTCACGGTGTCATCAGGTAGAAAAGCAGTGTATTCATCAAATTCACTAATGTCATTATCAACAGAGGAGTCACAATTTGGTAAAGCAGACTCGGCATTTTGTTTCATATATTGTTCATATGGGACAACATTGCTATTACCCATATCAGCAGAATTTGAATCAACAATGCCTGTGTGTTTTACTTCATTATGAGTCCTTTGTTTGTGCATCACATTATCAACATATGTGGCTAAAGAGGCTCTACTAGGTTCATCAGATTCTTTGTTGTCATCCACATGTTGTTGTTTTGAGGAAACATTGTCGTTTTTCAAATCAACATCATCTGGTGTGACAACACTAGTCTGATGTGCTTCATTGAGCATCTTTGGAACAGCACATGTTTCATATGTGTCATACAATTTGAGTACCTCAGAAACGATGGATGATTTGGGAGATCCCGATTGCTGTAGCGATGTGACTGCAGAAGAAAGCTTGGCCATGAAGATGGTCTGTGCAGTAGGCTCATCATCAACATCAGAATCAAAAGCATCACAATCTTCAGCCTGGAAGATGTTTGGGTCATTGTGAGCAAGATCCTGAACCGGTTGATCATCTACATCAGCATCAAAAGAATTCCCTTCATCACCCGCAAGAAATAGCAGTTGTTCCTCATCCAGTAGAACCCCATTCTCTTGAGCTTGCATCAGCAGCATCTTGTCTTTGAAGTAGTCTGAGTTCTGAGGACGTTTTGGTTGAGTGCAGTTCCTTGCAATATGACCTAATCCACCACAGTTGTAGCACTTGATTTGTCTCCCTTGTCCTTGATTGGCATTACCCGTCCTATTCTGAACATTTCCCCGGACATTTTGTCTTCCTTGAACCACAACACGCCCATCTTCCACAACAGCAAGATTACGTGGATTAGATGAGGTCCTGAGTTGGTTGTTGGTTTGAGGAAGAGTGCTTCTGAAGTGTTGAACCAGAAGTGAGACTTGGTTGGAGAGATTATCAATCCTTTTGTCGATGTAAGAGTTCCCATAGTCTTGTTGATTAGTCTTGACACTTGTTGATTGCAAGGATGATTGATCAAGGGAAGACTGATTCTGTGTTGCTTGAGTAACAGGATGATTGATTGAATCAATTGAGGGTTGGTTTAGTCCCTGAACACTGGAGATTAGAGCTAGAGGATCGTTTGAGGGATGGAACTTTTCTCTCAGCTGACGATCATACATGGCATGTTTCTCAGGTTGTTGCAAGTAAGCATAGAGTTGTTCATAGTTGGTGTTTCTGAGCCCTTTGTTTAACTTCACAGCTGTGACAAACCGATCCCATTCTGGTGACATATTGTTGACAAACTTAGAGTTGAGTTGAATGTTGGGCATTGTCATTCTGATCATTCTCATGTCATTCACAAGCTTGTGGAATCTGACATAGTAATCATTAATGCTTTCACCGGGATTCATTTTGAAGTGCTCGAATTCATCATACAA